>OOIL02002122.1:2510012-2563104 GCA_900332095.2 Cuscuta campestris | reverse complement strand
GGGGGGGGGGGGGGGGGGGGGGGGGGATAACTGGAGTCACAGAACAAGCTTACCAGACTTCATGTCCACCCTGTCAACATTTCCATATTTTCTGAAGAGCCTCTCCAGCTCACTCTGTCTGGTTTCAATGTCAAAGTTCCCACAGAAAATTGGCCTCATCTTAACTGCAGAAAACACTGAAAAACTGAAGTCTCAAAATTAAAAATAACTTCTGCGAGATTTACAGTGCAAAACCATGTGATGTGTTTTTCAAGATATGCACTCGAAAACGTAAATGCAAAACGAAAAAAAACGAAGAACTAGTGTTCGAATCTCAATATAGAGATCGAATCTAAGCACAAACAGATCAGATCTATCATGTCTAGAAATGAAAAGTTAAGGCATGAATGAATTCATCAACGCACCGGCTGAATGATTTGAAACAAAGTTCAGAAAACGGATAAAGTTCGAAGATCACAATACACCGAAATAGGTTTTAAAATTATCAATTACACAACATTTGTATGCAACCTTAACAGATCTTGTGAAACTGAATATAGATAAGGCCATACCCGTGGAAGTTTGGCGGGCTCGCAGGAAAGGAGTCGGAACCCTAGTTGAGGAATGAGGAAGATGGAGCGGGGAAAAATGAGCAGGAAAAATACAGTTTGATGTGAATTGATGGATATTAATTTTTGTGCTTGATTTTAAAGTTGGGTATTTTCTCACACATTTCATGAATTGATGTGATTATCTATTATTTTTTTCAAATAGACCAATTTATTTGTGATATTTATATACTCCGTATTGATTTTTATAATATTAACATAAATCTTGAGGTTAGAGAAGAATTTGACTTAATTAAAATGGTTTTATTTTAAAATTAGATCAAAAATTAGATAAGAAAAACTCAAATTCTTCTCGAAGATAATAAGAGAAAATCTTCTTCTTTTTTCTTTTCCATTAGAGGTTAAGGGCATGTTTGACAAAAGTTAAAAATTAGTTGATGCTTTAGTTTTTCAAAAGAAACATACATTATTAATTTGTGAAATTTGCACGGTGCTGAATATGACTAAAACATAAGTCATTTTGAAAGTATGATTTGAACTTTTTTATTTCCTAAATATGACTTAATAATGACTAGTGAGAAGAATAGTGTTCAAGTGATGCTGGACATTTAGTTGAATAATGACTAATAGATAATGACCAAAGGTCCTACATTGGGAAATAAAAATATATGGTCCTATATTGAAAAAGTTAATGTTTTAGTCCTATTTATGTAAATTATTCTATTAATAAAAATGTTATTTTCAAACAATGTTCGGGCTGATCGCGCCAGATCGATCTCATTGATATACTAAGACTTCGTTTGTATCATAACAATATTTCACATTTCTCATTTCGTCCATCTCAAAACAAATCATTTTACACTATTGGCATAGTTTTAGTGGCTATTATTATTTCTCATCCATATGTTTTCAATTGTACGAAGTATAACTTTACTTTTCTGATTCTTTATGCACTATCAATTATGAAAATGTATTACACAATGGGTGAAGTATTACATTTGACAAGATTGGTTCAGTTTTTTCGTAACCGGTTCACACTAGTCCATTTCATTTTTTCACAATAGAAAAATAAGAACTTCTCGAGACTATAGAGTCTCCTAGTAAGGACCATTCGATATTTGGTCTGATCCGATCTTTATTTTTATTGTGTAACAATTAAGTTTTAATTTTTATCATTCAAAAAAAACAACATACTTTTGATTATTTATGTTTTTAAATTTCTATACTTTATTGATTAATACAGAGTAATGTAATACGTATTTAGGGAGTATGTAGCATGAATGTATTTATCTAAACTAAAAGTAGAATAAAATTAATGGAATAATAAATTTTTATTTATATGTTGATGGTGCCAGCAAGGTGGGGCGGACATACGGCTCTATAGCGCGTCTAAGAGAATAAGCTTGGTGACTGAGCTAACAACCAAAAATACGAATACACGGATTTTATGTGGAAATCCAATTGGTTGAAAAACCATGAGTCTTTTCTGGCGGTATCATGATAACGTGGTAATTTTATTATAAATGATGATTGTACCCAAGCATCTAGTTCGTTAATCGTATCTCGAGCCTAAAAACTCTGATTTGTGATATATTCGTGTCATCAGGTTCAAAAGGTCGAGTTTTGCAAAATAAAACAATTCCCCAATTAAAGTCCAATTTCCAAACAAATCAATTCCAGATCTATTTATATGATAAATGTTTGAAATACGAGATTACGAGTAAATGTTTCTATGTTTTGTCATTCACATTGGTTTTATAGAAAGAAAATCATGCCGGATACACCAAATAGTGTACCATACGGAAATGCACCGACATATTAATGGTTCACACTCGCACAAAATATTAGTTCAATTAAAAAATTTACACTATTACCACACTAGCATTACACTAGCTCAAAATATTAATGTATGCCTTTAAGGTATAAAATAAGGAGTAGAATGCAAGTTTTAGTGTACAAATAACTTAATCCATAAAAAAAAGAGCAATGCTAGGGGTACACCAAAAGTGTACCCCAAATGTACACCACTCCCTTCTCCACCACCTATTTTTATTTGATTTTTTTATTTATTACGGAGTAATTTTTTATTTTCTTATCCAATTATGTGGACAAGGAGGGGGTGAAGGACAAATGCTAGGGGTAGAATGCAAGTTTTAGTGTACAAATAACTTAATCCATAAAAAAAAGAGCAATGCTATTTGGTGTACCTCTAGCATTTTTCTAAAAAAAAATCCTCCATATCCTTCTCAGTTGAAAATGGGAACCTAACAACTTTCCCATTCTAGCTAGATCTGCCACTTACTGTCCGTCCGTACAAGTGAACTGGTACAGAGGTACAAGTGTGCATGGATGATTGGGGAAGCCGTACATTTAATTTAATTAGGATGGGAAGTGGGGGCGGCGGGGATGATGGCCTGGGGGTCGGTCGGTGATGAAGAAGATCGAAGATGATGAAGAAGATGAAGATGAAAGAAGATTAGAGCGAGGAGCCAAGGCGATGGATGAACGGAGAACCGATCGTAAGGCAGGAGAGATATTTGAGTAAGGGCACGTGGGTCACGCGTTTCCGTGGGGAAACCACATCTGGCAGTTGCACGGAACCAAAAATGAAGGAAAAACTAAAAAAAAAGAAAATGAAAACTCCGGTCCACATATCTCTTTCATCCACCTTCAAGTCTAACATCAAAGTTTGATACTCCATCCCTATATTCCGTATATTTTTTTATTTATAGATAATTATAAATTGTATCTTACATATAGTAGTAGATGTTTGCATATTTAGAGCAACTTTAGTGGTTCCTCCCACTTTCCCATCTCTCTCTCATAATTTTATAATCATTTTGGGATAAAAGGAGTAAGATTGTTCATCCATGTGTATTATAGGTGAGCGCGGTCCGTGACGATTCGTGAATCTATCATAGGTTGCTCTTATTTAAACGGTTCAGTATGGATACAGGATGAATCTCAAACATATGTGGTTCCGCTCGTTTTGAAATGAAACGATAGAATACCATACCTATGTTCAACCCGTGCCAAAAAGTTAAACATGCATTATTCAAATAATGTTAAAATAAAAGTATAATTTTGTATAAAAAACACACTTTTGAATAAAAAAAATGATTTCGAATTTAAAAAGATCATAAACTTAAAGAATAAAAGATAACGACTCATTTTTTAAAATACATTTTTTCAATCTATACAATATTAAAGTATTAGTAATTCAAAAAAACAGTGCTCATAGTAACTAGTAATGAATGTAATAACAACAATAATAATGAAAGAATAATAAAAAAGAATAATACAATAAAATGTACTCCACATATATATATATATATATATATATATATATATATATATATATATATATATATATATATATATATATATATATATATATATATATATATATGGTAATATGAAGTAGACAAATAAGTATTTAACACACTTCGTAGATAGCTTTAAATGATTTGATTTGTGATAATCGATTTTTAAATTTTTATATCATGGTCTCATCCCATTTCATATCTATTCGGTTTTGAATTTGTGATAAAAAAATTAATTTCATTTAAAGATACTATAAATGGTTCGATACCATAATGGTCTATTATGGTACCGTGTTTGTTTGGTTTTTTTTGCCCATCCCTGATGTGTATTTGTAAATGTGGCGTCTAATTGTACACTACGAGAATGAGGGTTTGAAGCTTTAATTTTTTATAGCCAACCAATGATTTTGGCAGTAATGACATGGTCGGTCGTTGGTACGTAATTTAAGTATCATTAGAGCATCTTTAATGCAAGACTCTTAAGGGGGTTCTTAATTCAAAATTGTTGATGTGGAGCTCATGTGGAGTATATATGAAGAACTAGTTGCTTCATTTCTCAAATTAGTTACTTTGGGAAAGAGCTGTACCATAGTTATGAACTCTCTCTAAGGGGGTGTTTTTTTGCCAGAAGACCTTCTGGCGTCTTTTGTCTGCGCCGCGCAGACGCGCGCAGACGATGGGCTCTGCAGATTGTTTGTTTTTTGGAAGACATTTCACTCAAAAAGGTCTTCCTGGCATCTTCTTGGAGAAGACATTAACCAATGTCTTCTAACATCTTCTCCTTTTTTTTCTACTTCTCTTCACCACCACAACCGTTCACCGCCACCGTCCACCACTACCACCGTCCACCATCACCGTCACCGTCCATCACCATCGTCGTCCACCACCACCGCCACCATCCACTGCCACCACCACCACCGTCCACCACCACCCTTCACCACCACCCTCCACCACCACCACAATCGTCCATACACCACCACCGTACACTACTATCATTAATTTATATAACAATCTACAGACATTAAAAAACAAACAGTCTTCTTCTGGCAGACCGCAGACCTTCGGTCCACCACTTCTCCTGCAGATGTCTACAGTAGTGATCCGCAGACTGCAGACCTTTTCCTGCAGAAAAAACAAACACCCCCTAAGGGTGTAGGGTATGAACACAATAAAATGAATTTGGTACCAAAATAAGATGATGCGGCATTTATTTTTTTTTATAAATATTTTAACCAATTAGAGTTTAACACATATTCACACCAACCATAGTATATACTCCTTCTGTCCACCTAAGATCTTCCTATTACGCGTTACAAAGCTTGATCGACTTTATTTTCAATTCAATTTAATTGATTATAGGAGTAAAGTTTTAAAATAAAATTTACATAATAATAAACTATATGAAAAGTTTTACAAAACTAGAGGTGACAAGACAATACTCCCTCTGTCCACAAATAAATTTTACGTTCAATATTCACAGGGTCAAACTTTATTTATTTTGTTGGCCTATTTTCGTCACCCATTTGATAAAATAATATAGTCATGTCACCTCTAGTTTTGTAAATCTTTTAATATAGTTTTTTAATATGTAATTTTTATTTTTCAATTCTTTACCATTTTTCATATAAAATGATTTGAAAATAACTTCAGTCAAACATCGTAACGCGCAATGTAAAGTTTATTTGTGGACGGAGGGAGTATTATTTTATGAAATGACTAGTAAAAATGAGTAAACAAAGTGAGTAAAATTTGACCGTGTAAATAAATGTTGTCATACTAATTTACACAAGATGAAGCCACTTCAAAAGACACGGTGTAATAATGAATGATTAAAACCTTTTGAGGCGATGGGTTTGAGAGGAGTTGAGTGGAGTAGTCCAGTTGGCTTCACACCGTACAGCTAATGTAATTAATTAAGCTACCATACATACCTCCGATACCCGCCCCCCTTTCGCTGGCCAATCATATCACTTCTTTCATTCCCATCTATTTCTCTCCACCCTTATTAGCTTTCTTTTTCTTCTTCTTCAAATCTATCTTTCCCCCCTTTCTCCTTTCCTTCCTCCCAACTCTCCCCCACCCACACAGCCTGTCCATATACAAATCATCCCTCCCCCCCCCACTCCGTGTTCTCTCGCGTACCAAACGTACGTGCGTCTATCTCCTTATCGATCAACTAACTCATCATCACTCTATCTGAATTGGAGTATATATATATATATATATATATAAATCCATTATAATGTGATTTAAATCTTATCACGTTACACACTTACCTTCCAAACAAGAAGTTTTACACTACTCCACTCGTACTCTATTAGTCTATTACGTACCTATAGTACGATACTACGACTCCTCATCCTATCTACCTTATTATAGAAAAGAAAAAGAATACTAACAATAATAATGGATATAATGGGCAATTACTACTCTGGGAATTTCCTGACGGCGGTCGCCACTTCCTCCAACTTTTGGTCAACTTCCCCCGCCGCCACTACCTCCGAAGCACCTGGCGGCGCTGCGGTATCCTCGCCCCTGTCTTCCGACGACAGTAGTACTGCAGGCTGCTGCAGTAGTTTTACCGCGACCACCACGAACAACAACATGGAAGACACCATGTCCCTGGCCTGCGATACTCCCAAGAAACGAGCGGGCCGGAAGAAGTTCCGGGAGACTCGGCACCCCGTGTACAGGGGTGTCCGGAGCAGGAGCTCCGGCAAGTGGGTGTGCGAGGTGAGGGAGCCCAACAAGAAGTCCAGGATATGGCTCGGCACTTTCCCCACCCCCGAGATGGCCGCCCGCGCCCACGACGTCGCCGCCATCGCCCTCAGGGGCCACTCTGCCTGCCTCAACTTCGCCGACTCCGCCTGGCGCCTCCCCGTCCCCGCTTCCCTCGACCCCAGGGACATCCAGAAGGCCGCCGCCGAGGCTGCCGAAGCCTTCCGAAGCGAACCCACCGCGGCGGCCGCGGGAGGGTATGATCCAGAGAGGAATGCGGAGGCGTGGATGGTGGAGGAGGAGGATGTGATCTTGGAGACGCCGGGATTCTTCGCTGACATGGCGGAGGCCCTGATGCTTCCTCCGCCTCATTACGAGGTTGACCGTGCGGATGATTACGTGGACAGTTCGGCTGACGTGCCACTCTGGTCTTACTCGTTTTGATCCATTATTATTATTATTAATTCAAACGGACCCCTTTTTGTTTTGAATGCTTTATCATGTAATTCCGTACTGTGTAGCTGGAGTTAGTAGTACTCCGTACTAATTACTCCGTAATTAATTAGTGTATAAATTCTACTCGTATTTCATAGAGTGGGATGGGATATGATGCAACCATCTGTATCTGATCAGCACATAATTTTTGAAGATGTACGAACGAAATATGGGGAAAACTATCCTAATCTCACGCCTTTTTTTCTCTCTCGTGGATTTCATCTGGAAAAGTCAAAGAATGCCTTTTTATGCTAGTGCAAAGAATATCTGTTTTCCTAGAGCATGCTGTATGTCATATAATGAAATAAAGTTGAAAAATGTGGGTGTACTCCATATGTCCTCCACCCCCTCCTTATCCACAAAAAAAGGCAAAAAAAATTTAAAAAAAATAAATAAATAAAAATCAAATAAAAATGTGTGGTGGAGAAGGGGTGATGTATATTTGGGGTACACTTTTTGATGTACCCCTAGCATTGCTCAATAAAGTTTTACGGAGTAATATTTTTTTTTGATAAAACTATTTGTACTCTAAGAATTTGCACCTCATTTTGTACACCGTATGAATGTACCAATATTTTGTGTTGGTGTAATGCTAATTTTTGTTAATGCACCAACACTTTATGTCAGTGTGAACCATCAAAATGTTGGTGCATACCTTTGGTGTACAAATGAGGTACAAATTTTGGGGTACATGTAGCATGCTCCTATTTTTTTATATCAAAGTAAAATTTATAATATAAAAAGTATTGATATACTCCCTCATTCCCAAATTAATGTTTTTGATTGAGTTAGATACAAATTTTAAAAAAATAGTGAAATTGTGTAGTTGAAAAATGAAACAAAAGATAGAAAGTTTCACAATTTTTTTCTAAGACTATGTGTTATGGGAAGCTTGACGGGGCTCGTCAGAGTGTAAATGTGTATGATGTGGAGTGATAAAAAATGTATGTTATGATTAGTGTGAAGGAATGTGATAAAATGTGAATGTATATTAATTTCTGATATGTTGAAATTATAAAAAAAAAAGAGAAAGAGCTAGAAGGGGCAACGACGGGACTGTCATCACCCCCACAAGGGGCAATGCCCCTTTCATAGCATACCGGCATGTGTGGAGGAGCGTGAGGAGAGGCATGAGAGCCTCTCACGTTGGGGGGTGACGCCCCATAACTCCCGACCTAAAGGGAACATGAAATTTTTTTGGGGACGTCCACAAAGGAAAGAAGAAAAAATAATTCATAAGGGAGAGAGTATACGGTTAAAAACACTAAAATATCAACAGAAATGTTAATATGTTGTAATTTTTAAATATATAAAATTAATTAACTAAATTAAAATAAAGATAAATCAAGTTCTAATCAATCTTGTGATTTTAGTCATGGGTAGGAGAGAATATATTCTTTTCTTTAAAAAGAAATATGAAGTATATACCTCTCTTCATGACCCTTATTTTCAATCTTGTTTAATTCAGTTAAAATCATAGAGTAACTAAATTACAACCAATTTACTCTAACTAGATTCAGTTGAAAAGAATAGACTCTAAGTTAGAAACATTCAATCCTCTAAACACAAATTCAAAAACCAGTAAAAATGCATCTCTGATTAAATATATGGAACCGAAACAGAGAACAAAGGAACCCGCGTGCAGAAAGGGATTCATCCCTGCGGGAAAAAAACAACCCCACCAATAAAATAAAAGGAAAACAAAAACAAAAAAAGACATTCTTCTGATATCTTAATACAATAAGGGGAAAAAAAGATTCATATGGCAAAGTGGCAAACAGTACTTATCCTAGTAGCCAACCAGCCAGCCAGTCACAGATTCTGCTACTTTGACTTCTTGATCAGAGTAGTGGTCCTGAATTCACTATCATCCCTAACAAAACTCCACAGCAAGGAGGTGAGGGGAATGGCTGCCGCGTGCGAAACAGCGCGGGCATCCACAAACCCCCAGTACGGAGCAAAGTCAGATATTTCGAGGAGGGTGACGAGAATGCCCCCTGCCACCACGGCCCACAGCTTCCGGCGTGATGGATGACGACTCCCTCCTGCCCACACCCCCCACATTGTCAGCTTTGCTGTGACCATAGCAAAACACACCTTCCGGTTCAAGCCTGCACACAAAGGACAGTTTTAGTTTGTGTCTATCAACTAAACGTTAAGAGTGTTGAAAGCAAAGGAAGCCCGAGATTGGGAGTGGGCTCATACCATAATCAAATTGATAAAAGTTAAGGTACAAGATATGGGTTGTCACGAACGCAACGATTGGGGCAGAAACCATTACTCTGGTAGCCTCGTCTCGCACATTGAAGGTTCTCAATATAGCCAAGATAAGAGAAAACCCTAGCAAGGCAACCACAGAAGAATTGTCTAGCCTCTCTGTCAAATCTACATCTCTGCAGATGATTTCAGAACATCAAGACATTTAATGTGAGAAACTAGAGAGACAAAACCACCTGCATGCCATGTAGTAGGTGGATTGGAATATAATCTTTACAAAAATGATATGCAACAGTTTGGTAGATAATGAAATAAAAACCTTTGGCCCATTAGCAGACATGGGCAGGTCTCACACCACATCCAACAACCGAGAATACCATTTATTTCTAAATCAAATTGATACCATTTTTTTGTTTGACTTTCATGGAGCTCAAAAAGTGTTAAAAAGTTCTTGAATCGAGGCTGTACTTTTAAAATTCAAAGAAAGTCAATGACCTGTTGCTCTAATGTGTTTTTCCTCTTAAACATGTTTGACAGTGATTCTTTACTATGTATTGGTATTAGCTCACCAGTCCAACAAAAACTAAGACTTAATCCCAAAAAAACGAGGACGGCTAGTTGCTTCATTTTTCTATCCAAATATAAAGTGTGAATCTGTAATTTTGTAAATGAATCAAACAAAATCTGCATACATGAACAAGGTCAGCTAACCGCTTCAGACATTTAGCCGAGTATAAATTGTGAATTGTAATTCTGTAAATGAATCAAACAAACTTTTCATGTGTGTTTTATTGGTAGATTTTTTTTAAATGTTCTGAAAGAAATACAAGAGTCAGTGGAAAAGTGATGGGATTTCCCAAATTTAAATGGAAGTGCTTCCACAAATAGAGGCTAAGCACGACATAGGATTATCCATTGAATAAGATTCAAGGCAAAAAGAAACAAGCCCTCAAATTTCACACTTACCTACTATGTAAAACCGCCCTCCAAAACCATGCGTTCATTGATAAAATAGCATAGCTATGCCACAAACCGGTGTACTCATAATATGGCTTTCTATTTGGCCTGAAAGGCAACTTGTAATTAACTAATATGAAGAAGGACACCCAGCCATGAAATTGAATAGCAAGATTTAGTGCAGACAGTGCAACAGAAACAGGTTCCTGAATATTAAAAAAGGAAACATAGGTAAGGTGTACTAAACAGATGATTAACAATGAATTAAGAGTATATTTGCCTTTTAGCATGAAAACCTGAATTCCGTAGGCACGCTGAAATGGCCATTTTCCATGATATTTGACAGGCTTGAGACCAAGTTTTTGCCTTTCTTCCTCCCTGTCCAGCATACAATGATATCGACAATCACGGAGACAATCCCATTGCTTCCACCTTAGATAAAGTGGCTCTTGCATGTACCACAGGCCATCAATGGGATTCCCACCGGATGAAAAATTGCAATGCTGAAAGCATTTCTCCCCTACACACCCACTCTTCTCGCATTGCTGAACACATTCTCTGCCACACCATCAATTTGGCAAAACAACATCACAATCAGAAGATAATCAACAAGAAAATGCAGCTGAAACTAACACCACACCCACACTCAAGAGCACTCACAACTTTATCTTCCATCATCGGTTTTATATAAGCACGCCTTTAAATTTTAAAAATGCAGACTTTTGACACCAACATTGAGTACTAATTTTTGAAAACCAATAGAAAAAAAAAACAAAAAACAAAAATGCATATTTACTATAGATTTTGAAGTAGATTCAGCCATCAGCACACAAAAGATAACAATACTTCAACGCGATGTGACTAGAACTTGCACAACATACTGATTTCTCATAAAATCGGGGATTGACATTAAATTCCAAATAAATGTCTGATTTTAGGTTAAATCTTTTAAATTTCTGGGGGGGGGGGCGCACTGATTGATTTGAAGATTTCTGAATTTGAAACAGCACCACCTTAATTTCGTTCAAACCCCGAACAAAAAGGGAAAAGATATATGGAGAATAAGAAAAGCCGAACTGACATGTAAATCGGATCGGCATCTCCATCGCTGGCGGCGTCGAGGGCTGCAAAAATGGAAGAGAAAACAGCGAAAAACAGCACCAACCGATTGAGTGCCATGGGAGTGGCGGCTATACAGGAGAGAAAGAGAGAGAGAGAGGAGGGCAAAATCTGGCTNATCAACAGAAGAAGACGGAAGATTGAGTGGCTGGCAATGGCGAGGCGAGCATCAGAAGCCCAGATTCTCTCGTCTCGTGAATAACAATAACAATAGGTGGGGAGAGTGGAGGGACACCCAGAGAGGGAGAGACGTCGGTGACGATTTGATGTTTTCACAGAGACAGCCCCTTCCTCTTTCTTGTTCTTGTTTTTTTTTTACTGTGTATAATTTTCCCACCAAATCTGTGCGCCCTATCCTACTCGAGTTATAACTGCTAGGACCACCCCCAAAAAGTATACTTTAATTTGTATTTTAAAAAAATGTATTGATATTTTAATACTTATTGGCATAAAATGTTAGTTACTTAAAAAAACTATATTGATATTTTTTGTCAATGTAAACTATTACACTAGCATCACACTAGAACAATCGGAACGAATAAATGTAAAACTAAGTTACACTAAAAAAATAAAATTTGTTATTTTTAAAAAGTCGAAAGTACGTTTAAATAAAAAGACATGAAAAACTAAAAAATGAATAATTAAACACAAGAATTGGTTAAGAAACGTATTTCATACGAGTATTTCACAAACTAAAAAAAATGAATGATAAATCATATTCGAAGTGAAATTATATTTTTGGGACGAATAAAGTATAAATTATAATTACTTTACTTCAAGACAAGAACACATTATTTTAGAGTGAAACAAAAGAGAAAATGTGAAATCATTTTGTTCATAAACGAGCAATAAATTTGACTAATTTTCAATCTCAAAATAAATTTTAGATTTTTGTTTCTTATTTACTTCAAAATAAATTATGAATTTGTCATTTGTCCTATTGCAAAACAAAATAAGGGACTCACAAATTTTATCTTTTCCCCAAATATTTTTTTCCCTTTATTTAAACAAATTTTAATAAGAGATTGTTTAAACTCTAGGAGCTTAAACCATTTTATTGATTTCAAGATAGAGCAAATTCAGCAAACTACTTGTTCTTATTTAACGATTATTAAAGTTTAACTGATTGTTTTCAATTTAAATTATTGTAAAAATAAAAAATGTAAATTATAAAAAAATACAAAAGGGTATGAAAGCAAGTTAAAAATTAATTCACGGAAAATGTCATTAAACAATTAAGAGTACCTTACAAGAATTAAAAAAATCTTGAACAGTTTCACTTACTCGGTGACACTTGAGCACATGGCAACCGCCGCCTTCCTCCTCCCCTTCTGCCACTCTACCACCGGAAAACACCGCCGCCAACCCCTGTTTGTTCAGCGTCCGAATCATCCGTCGCGCTTTCACGTTTCGTTCCGATCGTCACGGCCTCAGCTAATTCGTTACCAGAAGCCGAAGCCATTGGCTATATCGTCGGCTTATGCTGCCGGCCCCGCTATTGACGCCTTTGTGTCCGAAAGCGAGCTCAAATTCGAAGATTCCGGAGATAATTTCGGCCCACCAAAGCCAATTGAAGTGATCAATTGGGGACTCTTATGGAGGCTTGTTTTCGGCCACAAGATCCACCTCGCCGCTTCTGTTATCGCTCTCCTTGGCTGCACCACTTGCACTCTCACCATGCCTATCCTATCTGGTTCTCTCTCAGACCATGAAAAGATTCTATCTTTTTTTTCCTCTTGTTTTTTCAAATTCACAAAAGTCTCACACAGTCAGCCACTCAGCCTTCATGACAAATTTTTAAAAAGTACCATTTTTTGCACTGCATTCTGTCTACAATGGGTATATGTGGATTATTTATGAGTTACAGCTTCTAATTCTATTGGGTTGGACTTTGGAGTGTCAATGCAGGACAATTTTTTGAAGTTCTAATAGGGAACAGACCTGATCCTCTCTGGAAAGTTCTCGGTAGAGTGGCTGTTATGTACTCGCTGGAACCAATTTTCACTGTGATTTTTGTTTTAAACATGATTACCATGTGGGAGAAGGTTATGTCCAGTTTAAGAGCTCAAGTGTTTCAGAGAGTATTGCTCCAGAAGGTTACACATTCCCTTATCGTTTTGGATTTACGTTTTTTGATTTGTTTGCCGTCATGCCTTCAAATCTTAATTCAACACGAAAGAGCTTGTACGTGAGCCTCAACTTGATAAGAACACCCACATTTGTTTCTTATTGGATCTAGCTTTTTCTCTTTTACTCCTATCTATGTCTTTTTCCCTTAATGATGACATGCAGATTTGAACTCTCAAGTTTTTTTTTCATGCCATCTAAGCCACTTTTTTTTTTCTTGCCATCTAAGCCACTTTTTTTTTTCTGTTGCATGAATTCATAATTTTAACATTTTAGATAATTAGTCAACACGAAAATTTCATAATTCTAACTCACTTCTGAATCTAAAATTTATACTAGGTAAGTTTGAAGTGATTTCTAACCACCACACCCCCACCAACCCGGGATTAAGGTGATGATTATCTAACTCACATCCGAATCTAAGATTTATACTTGGTAAGTTTGAAGTGATTTCTAGCCCCCCCCCAAAAAAAAAAGAAGAAGAAGCAAGAAATAAAGAAAAAACAGAACCTTAATTACTCCTGAATCTATGGTTTGTACTGGATCACTCTAGATTGATTTTTTTAAAACAAACACTCACCAATTCTATTTTGCAGGTTGAATTCTTTGATCGCTACAAGGTATGCTTTTTATGTGTTTGCTCTCAATCTACAAGTGTATAACCAAGGTTCACAATGTCGGGTCAGCTTTGCTGTTTTTGTACCCCGTGTATTTTTTTAACTTAGAGCTTACTTGCAGGCAAAACAACATTTCTGGTCTCTAAGTTTTAGGGTAGTTCTTGATTAAGTTTATGTAATTGTGATGAGGTGCAAAAGACACTTCGTTGACTTTTCAAGGACCCGTTTTTACCACACTACGAAGTAGTGGAAATGGTTTTGCTAACTAATCAGGATCCATGTCATTATTGGTGGACTGAGTTAACAATTACAATAACTTAATGGCCAAAAGTGACATTCAGACATTTCTCTACAAAAACATGCTATCAAGTTAAGCTAAAATCTTGTCAGACATGATACATTTCCACATTTCAATACGTTTCCATTCTGGGATTTCGTTTCCTTTTCCTGCCACTCTGCTGGTATTAACTGCAGTGGCCTTCTTCTTGTAGGTTGGCGAACTGACGGCACTACTAACCTCTGATTTAGGCTCAATAAAGAATATTGTTAGTGAAAATGTTTCTCGGGATCGTGGATTTAGAGCTTTTTCTGAGGCAAGCATAAGTGAGCTTTATTTTTGTCTTTAATCCCTCTCACCCCATGCGCATGCACAGTGAGTAACTGCTTTGCAAGCTTGACCTGGAATTAATCTTCAATAAGGAATGAGCGTTTACATTTCTTTTTTATGATGACATTATAGCTTGATAGTTCCTTGTCCAACTGTTCCTTTTCTTTAAATGCAGATTATTGGAACATTGTGCTTATTGTTTGCCCTGTCGCCTCAATTGGCTCCAATTCTTGCTGTATTGATGCTTAGCGTGTCGGCTTTAGTTGGTAAACAGTTTCTTCAATAAATTAGCAAGCAATTACAACATTACACTGTTATGTGTTTGTGGGTGTGTTTGTGTATGCATGCATGCACATGTGTCTGTGTTTGTACACACACAACAACAACAGTATAATCCAACTCTTTTAGACCCATAGTGCATTGTTTCATTTACTACTCAAAACTGCATAGACAGTAAGAAGCAATGAAAGTTTTAGGTGCCATTTGGATAATGACTCTTTTAGCTCCATTGGTTGTGCTTTTGTGACTTGATGGAATGGAATGAGTTTGTTTAATGGAGGCAAATTATTAGAAACTCTTATTTAATGAGTAAATTTTTACTAAAGTTGTATGTAAGTCAATGTTCATCATGCAGAAGGGTTAACAACTCAATGAAATCCCCCAAGTGGGATCTGAGGAGGGTGAAGGGTAAATAGCAACTCAATGAAATCTCGCACAAGTGGGATCAGAGGAGGGTGAGTGTACACAAACCCTACCATACTTATTAAAGGTAGAGAAGTTGTTTCTGAACGGCTCCCGGCTTAAGATAAGAAACATGTTAATTGTTAAAACCATTAAAGATTAAAATATGAATGTGAAGGTGAAATGTACATCAACGACAGGCCAGTAAAATCCAATAGAGTGGGTGTGGGGGTGTGTATGCAGACCTTACCAGTACTTGGAAAGTAGAGAGTCTGTTTCCAAGAGATCCCGACTCAATACAAGGAGCAGAACAATGTAAAGGTGAAACATATACGATAAAAAGAAAGAAAGAGTAAATATCAATGCAAAATAAAACATTACTAAAGGCACCTGCTACACCTTGCTTTCCCATAGAACCTGAGTCACCCGGTTTACCCTCAACTTAAATCTTTGATCTCCAGAGGGAGAGGAAAGATAGAGCATTTAAAGGTTTTCTACATATTTTGTTTGCTTATCCATCTGTACTTGTCACTAACTGTTAGTAAAACTTCAGCCTTATACAAGAGGTCAACTGTGAATGTTTTCAAAGCCCATGGGTTGGTCCAAGCATCAATAGCTGATTGTGTGACAGAGACTTTTTCTGCCATTCGCACTGTAGGTTCTCTACTTTTTGTTCTACTTGGCGGTTTCATACATTTTAACCAGCTTATTGCATTGTCCATTTGGATCCACATGTTAATGATATCAATGTCCATTTTTTGCAGGTTCGATCATTTGGGGGAGAAATGCATCAAATGTCAGTGTTTGCTCGTGAGGTAGAGCTAACAGTTCTCATTACACTTCCAGATTTCTAGAGATTGATAAACAGCCACCTATTCATTTTCTGCACTATTAATTTGTTCGCAGGTTCTTGGGTATGAGAAGAGTGGCATAAAGCTTGGGATTTTCAAATCTGTAAATGAATCTGTAACTAGGATTGCAGTTTATGTCTCCCTGATGACTTTATATTGTCTTGGAGGGATCAAAGTGAAATCTGTAAGCACATGGATCTTGTGGATTGTGGATCATAACTTATTTCAATAGCTCTCTTATTTGCTCAAGGCTCAAGCTCAACAGTGCGCTATAAATGAAACTTTTATAGGGCCAGGATATATGAGTTAGATAGATATAGATAAATGAGATCTGGAAATGGATTGAAGTTTTAAATTTGTGGGATGATATCTCTAAGGAAATTGGTTTTATAGCTCATTGTAAGGGAAGGAGTGAGATCTCATGATATTTTGGCTTAGTTTTGTAGAGCTAAGTATGAGCTTGTAATGATAACATTTTTTGTTGTGCAGGGCTGCTATAGTTCTTAGATCTGATTCCTTCTGGCATGGATTTTATTCTTTTTAAACTAATTCTTTTAGATATTCACATTGCATTAGGGTGAACTTTCCGTGGGAACTATGGCTTCTTTTATTGGATACACTTTTACCTTAACCTTTGCAGTAAGTGCATTTATGTTTCTGTTTCAGCCCATGCCATACATTTGCAACATCACACACTCACAAGTCACAACATACATAATTTGCATGTGTATAACTATTTACTTGTTTGTCAAATCTTACAGGTTCAAGGGTTGGTCAATACCTTTGGAGATCTTCGTGTGGCCTTTGCCTCTGTTGAGAGAATCAACTCTATTTTATCTGGGGCTGAAATCGATGAGGCGCTTGCTTATGCCTTGGACAAAGACTTGAAACAGAAGAAAGTATGGGATCCAAATTTTGGACTATTTGTGGCTGATGGTTCTGATGGAAGGCAATCTAGAAGTTTGAGATACATGTCATCCCTAAAATCAGGTAGTGATTTGCGAAGCCTTGCACGATCTGGTGATATTTGTCTTGAAGGTGAGTGCTTATGTTGTACGCTTTTACCTTGCCCCCTTTTCACTTGTAGCATAGTGCACAAAGTATATCAAACAGACTAAATCCAACCTATCTTGGCATTGCAGATGTGCATTTTTCTTATCCGGCGAGGCCTGATGTTGAAATCCTCAGTGGTCTAAATTTGACCCTAAAATGCAGTACAGTTACTGCCCTAGTGGGGCCCAGCGGTGCTGGTAAAAGTACTATAGTACAGCTACTAGCACGTTTCTATGAGGTAATTTTGTCGTTGAATTGCAAATTTTATTTATTTACTCTGATTACTGTGATCAGCTCAGTGTTTAGGATATTCCAACTGTGCAGCCAACAAGGGGTCGAATTACTGTTGCAGGAGAAGATTTGAGAACATTTGATAAAAGCGAATGGGCACGTGCTGTATCTCTGGTGAATCAAGTACGTACATGGACTCTAATTTTTACTTAGATTTTGCCCATTTCAGGCCTAAACCCTGAAGTAGTGGTCCGCCATCTTCCATTGATACCACTGAATGTAAAAGAAATAAAAAATATCAGTACACATCCAACTCGTGCAGTTTGAACAACAAAGCTCACCATTAGTACATTTTTTGATCTGTTTTGTTTTTCTTTTAAATGCCTCTTACAGGAACCTGTTCTCTTCTCCGTATCGGTTGGAGAGAATATAGCATATGGTCTTCCAGATGAGGATGTCTCCAAGGATGATGTCATAAAGGCAGCCAAAGCTGCAAATGCTCATGAATTCATAGTTTCATTGCCACAGGTTTGTTGTTACACTGCATATTACTCTCTTAGTTTTTTATTTTATACATCATGCCTTCATCCTCACCCTCCTCTCTAATCTCTATAGGGTTATGATACATTGGTTGGTGAGCGTGGAGGATTATTAAGTGGCGGACAGCGGCAGGTATTTTAATGATATTCTTTTGTGTTGTTATAGTGTGTTAGGTCATATCATACTTGACTCTTGCTTGCATATTCCCTTTTCAGAGGATTGCCATTGCTAGAGCTCTTCTAAAGAATGCCCCCATTCTCATTCTTGATGAAGTATGCACTTAACCAGATCTACTCCTTTGCACATTCCTATTTACTCCCTTCTTCCTATATCCTTTTGTTTTTTGGACCGTTCTATATCTTTCTCCAAGTCAAAACGAGAAGAAATATATTGGACGGAGGGGTATTACAGAGTAGATTAAAAGTAAGTCATGACTTTATTGCAGGCAACCAGTGCTCTGGACACTGTGAGCGAGCGTTTAGTACAGGATGCGTTGAACCATTTGATGAAGGGAAGGACAACATTAGTGATTGCGCACAGGCTGAGCACTGTTCAGAATGCAGAACGAATCGCTCTCTGTTCCGATGGAAAGATTGCAGAGCTGGGGACACATTTTGAATTGCTGGGTAGGAAGGGTCAATATGCTTCTCTTGTTGGCTCTCAGAGACTTGCTTTTGAGTGATCTGCTTATATATAGGATCATCCTGAAATTCCCCACAGATATATACTTGGCTCTTTGAATGTAACAAAAGAAACTAATACACTCTTACTATGTACTCGATATGAAACCAATCATCCTGAAATTCCCCATACACATCAATTCATCATTCTTGCCTTCTATTGTAATAGAAAAATGTACTCAACATGCAAAACCAATGTAATTAAGAAACAAACTGAACTTTATTCACACAGCAGATGATCTGCAATACTTTGTATAGAGTATCATTTCTCTCTATAAAAAACAGTTGGCTCACTACCTACAACAACACTGAGTATTGGGTTGGAAACCATTGTCTAAGTTGCACTTTCGTTGTACAATGTAAGAAATTATCATGTAAACCACTTAACCTTAGAAACCTAAGCACACTGGGTCAAAAAACAAACACACAAATGTGAACATACAAACTACCAGATGACTGATTCTTCTTCTTATGATCTTCCGGTACAAGAGGTGCTAGTCCAAAACACTCAACAGACGAGGGAAGACCTAAGGGAGGTGGCTGTTGAAAGACAAGTGCACGATGCCCAACGGATGACTGATTCAGTCACCATAAAGTCTAGTTCACCAAGCCCTATTGTATGGTTCCTCCTGCTGCTGTTGTGTATCCCAGGCATTCTTGATCCGCTGCCCTTTTTACCCTCACCAGCCACCTGCCCCTCATAGTGTAGTGTTGTGTCCTCCATCACAAACACCTTCCCTGAGCCACCGGCCTCTGCACACGAAAAAACAATTAAATTTCAGGAAGAGAGACAATGAGGGAAAAAAGCACTTACTCCATCTAGGAAGCTTACTCAAAAACCATTTTCTTCAAAAAATACTATACCTTTATGAAGTGAATGTTGTTGCTTGTATGGGTTTGCCAAGAAATCAAACTTAGGGCAGCCACCTCGATCAACATCAGGGGTTGGACTGGAGAATGCAAAGCTTGGCATTGAGGAAAGGGGAGTTGAAAATTCTGTGGTGCTTTGAAAAGAAAACCCGCCACCTGGCTCAAAGTAGGGAGTTAACGGTGGTGCAGGCAAGAATGAAGAAAATGATGATTGGGCATCACATGCAATAGTTGTCCCTGTCCCAAAGCTTATGTCTTCATCTCTACCCATAAACGGGGAAGAGAATAAGCCTTTATCAACGGAACATGCCTTAATTCTTCCAGCCTGTTCAGATGGCTCTTGGTGAAGTCCCAACTCGTCACTTACCCAACAATGACCTAAAGAAGTGAAAATGGCAAGGTTTAAAAAATGACTGAATACATGAAAAAGCTAAACTATTGTTTGATTGGCAATAGAACTTCGGCAGCAACTTTAATCGTGAAACATTACCCATAAAAAGGAGAAGACAGAAAATTCTTAAGGAGTCAAGTTATTAAAGAAGTACCCCGGAGTGTAATATGCATGTTCAAAATGGTTGAATATACAACAATCCCGATATAACCCCACAAAATAGGGTTCAGGGAGGGTGTGTGGACACGACAGATATCTTACCCTTACTATGAAGTAGAGAGGTTGTTTCCAAGGGACACCTGGCTCACATGCAGAAGTACGGACATAATGCACAAAGCACAAAAAAACACATGCACCCATTACAGACTAAGGCATAGAAACGCACCACGAGAAACTACAAACTAAGGCTGAGCTGTTTATCACCTAGCTACTCTAATCATAACAAACACAACCTTAGTTCATTACCTAGAATCTGCTGAGCTGTAAGCCTGTGGCAAGGATCAGTGCAAAGCATCCCCTTTATCAACTCTTTTGCTGAACAAGAAATAGAATCCCAGGGATCACAAGGAAACTGCAGATCAGCTGCCCTAACAGCATCAAATATTTTAGACTTAGTCTTCCCCCAGAATGGTGGCATCCCACTAAGGAGAATGTACAGAATAACACCAGCACTCCATATATCAGCTGCTTCGTTATAACCTCCCTTCAACACCTCAGGGGCTATATAAAACGGACTTCCAACAGTGCCACGCAAACTCTCTCCTGCATGAATAAGAAGAGGCGTTCAATCACATTTTCTTAAGCAGAGATTCCTTAGGGTCCCTTGGGAATCTGAGAAATGCTACGGAAAGAAAATATAGGACGATGAAGTCAAATTCAGAAGGAGAACAAACTTGTTGATAAAAGGACCTTGAGCAATTTTAGATGTGTTTGAATCTATTTTACTCATATATTCGGACGTTCCTTTTATATAGGGACTAAGAAACCTAAATAAATGTAAAATTTCATGTTGTAATGAAATTTGTTCTTATTTTTGTACTTTTCAAGGTCAAATAAAACATTCAACTAGTGTTCTTTTTTTTATATATTCTTTTCTTGTTTCCTTGCCATTTTCATTGTTCCAAGCATAGCATTAGGCCTTAGGGTCTGTTTGGAACCTGAAAGATAGCTTACAAGAAAATTGGGGAGGAAAAAAATGTGAGTGATTTTCCTTTTATAAAAGGCTGAAATGGAATAAAAAAACATTTCTTGATAGTATAAATGTAAATTAAAAAAATTGTTATCTATGAAATAAATGAAAATAAAATTAGGCTAAATCGAACATGTACTTTTTTACTCATTCTATTTACTTGTGTCTACTATATATTCAAACAATAATGAAATCACATCTCGTTATCCTTTGCATTTTCCAATAACAACAAAGCCAGTAAAATCCCACAAAGTGGGGTCTCATGTGCGTGCAGTCAGATTTTACCGCTACTTAGATAGTAGAGACTGTTTCTAAGACACCACCGACTCAAAACACAGGACTACAGGAGCAAAACCAAAAACAAAATAAACATAAAAAAGTCTGGGTACAGACAAAAGCGGCACACATACATAAACTAAAAACTCAGACACAAATCCCACATTCACAAGCTACACACTAATTCATAAAAGCAAACAAGCAAGACCTCTATCCTTTGCATTTTCTGTGATAAACAAAACAAAAGAAACTAACTTTGCATAGCATTTCCCTCCACTCCCTTGTATGCTCAGGGAGCAAACATAGCCTTAGGGTTATTATAGAGAAAGAGAGACTCAAAAACATACCTGGTTTTATAAATGTTGCAAGACCAAAATCAGCCAATTTAATGGGAGATGAAGAGGCTCTCGTAGCTAAGAGAATGTTTTCTGGCTTCAAATCTCTATGGACAATGCCTTTTTCATGGCAATACATCACAGCTTGCATCAGGTGGCGAAAGACAACTCTAGCCTCTCCCTCGGAAAATCTCCCATGCTTCTCTAACTGGTGAAAAAGCTCTCCTCCAGCACACAACTCCATTACTATATGCACATAATCTTCTTCCTCGTACACGGCCTTTAGATCCACAACGTTTGGATGCCCATAAACCCTGGACATTATCTCAATCTCAAGCTTAATACTCCGCACATCTTCCTCGGAGACCAATCTGCTCTTTGCTATTGACTTGCAGGCCAACACCTCCCCGGTGAATTTGTCAGAACATAGTCTGATTACGCCAAACTGTCCCCAGCCCAATTGGCCTCCAAGAACATACCGGTCTTTCAGGTCAGCAGTCTGGTTGGTGCCCAATATGGTTTCATCCAAATTCGCAACTTTATAGCAATTGCTTGGACAATATGACGATGAAGATGAATCAGTAATATTGATGCTCTTGGCAACAGCCATACGAATAATGGAGTCCCAAAGAACCAGAATACACCACTCAAGAATCCAGATATGTGATTTACTGTTCTCCGAAATGAAAAATAAAACTAACAAGGCAAACAGAGCTCATCTCCTTCACCCCAGTGACCCAGTCAGAATCAGCCGGATCTGGCAAACACAGTTGATAAACTAAAATCAAGATCAGGGAGGCACAACGAATTTGAATGTTCTACCAATTCACAACCCTAATCACTGTTCCAGAGTACATAACACAATCACCTCAAACCCGACAAACCAAATCAAAACAAAATTGAAGACAGCCCATCAATGTTAAGCAGAAAAAGACCAAAACAAGATCCAAAGTTCGATCAGAGGAGCACAAAAAAGATGAACTTTATAGCAAAGCAAAAGTACACTCAGAGAATTTGAAAAAAGGAAATGCTCCAGATAAAGCTAACAGCTAACCTTGACAGGGGAAGGAGAGAGACGGCTGAGAGAAGGAGAAAAGGTCCGGTGAGAGTCCGAAACAGCGAGACGCCAAACCCACTTTTGTGGGGCTTCTTGCTGATGGGTCTCTCTCCGCTTCTTTAGCTCGTCAAAATCTTGTTTTGTTGCTGTTGTTCTATTCTTCTTTCTTACCTGTCTGTATTGGCTGCGTCTTTTCAACTATGTTGCTCTATATCATGATTGAACCGCAATACAAAGTCCTTGGTCTATATAACGAGTAAACTTCCCCTCTCTGGTAAAATTAGTTTGATTAAATTTACTTTTAATTTAATTTAATTTATTGAGTTCTTCTTCCGCTTAAATTTAAAATATAAATCTTCTTACATATTTAATAGATTGATAAGATAATTTTTGGGACATAATATAATGCACTAAACTCCATTAATAAAGCATAAAATTTAGGATTATGTAAGAAGTTTTCAAATTTCTTTTTATAATTTCTCCGTCTAACAATGTTGTCACTCTCTGAACAACGTGCGCAATCTCATCACCTTTAAAATTATTTTAATTTCAACTTGTTCATTTTATAATTTTTAATATTTCAGTTTTATTGATTTTTTAGTAATTAATACTTAATACTTAATAATTTTTATGTACTTGTTCATTATTTTTTAAATATTTAAATTTGATTCATAATTTTTTTATATATATTTTGTGTTTAAAAAATAAGATAAAAATCTAAGATAATTACTACTTTGAATATAAAAAAATGATAATGTAGCCATATACTTGGAAAAATTTTGGGTTGAAGTTTAAGATTACTTTAATTATAAAAAAGTAAAAAATGATGTGGAGTTAGGGCCTACAAGAAAATAATAAAAAATGTGGAATAACCTCCTTGGAAGAACTTTGAGTTATGAATAACGAATAACTAAACTATGACTTTCGATTTAAGATGTCAAAATAAAAGAAGTGTGACTAAAGTTATGAAATATATTTGTACTTTAGAAATAGCATATACAAGTACCTTTTGTGTAAAACTAATTGGACCAAATAACATATAAAGTGATTTTGGAGGCATTGCGGATATTTAGAAAAGTAGGATGATTAATAAAAAATAATTGAAAAATTTTATTTTTGGCTAAATATAAATTCAAAAGATGTTCAAAACAATACACCCTTGTTTAGAGCGATGCTAAAAAAATGTTGCATGAAACATGATGTGTTTAATACTTTAACTTATAAAAAAATATAAGTACTCGTATATACTAATTCTAAATATGAAAAAAGTAAAAAATGAATAAATACTCAGGATGAAAAAAATAGTAAATATGATACTTGTAATTTAAACTTACATGTTCATTTTCCTCCCTAGGGAAATTGCAATTTTAGATAAAAATGTCTATTTGTTTTTTTTTGGAAAAGAAAAAAAAGTAAACCACACTTTTTATTATTTAATAAAAAACCACATATTTAAAGAATAGCCAATCAAAATCAGGACCAAATACGAGTCGACAAATAGAGTATTTATTTATTTATACATTAAAAAAAGGACAAATAAAAAGCGATGAAAGAAAGAAAGACATATGCTGTAAAGCACGCACACGCATACGGGAATACGGCATTACCTCACCCGGTTCTGCCGCTGTACAATTCTTGAACCCGGTTCTCAATCCGATTACCTAAGACGACGTCGACGCCAGACAAACCTTGCCGGTAAGTGGTGGCGCCGCTCCCCGATTTCCACTCGAAATCCAAAAGTCAATCCACCTCAAACTATTGTTGCCCCTTTCTAATTGATATCGATTCCGCCTCCAATTCTTATTATCAAAGGTACGATTGTATTCCTATCATGATTGGAATTGGATTGTCCAATTCGGGGTTATTATTCTTCTTTCTTTGATGTTGAATTCTGGGTATCTGTTAATTGGTGTTCGATTGCATAAATCTGGATGCTTTTCTGGTTCTTTGACTCGGTGGCTCAAGTTTGGTTATTCCTTACGCATTGAATCGATGCAGTGTTGGGGGATCTGAATGGTGCGGTTATAAAGATGGTTAAATAATCTCTGCTGTTTTAGTATATTTGATTTTTTTTTCTTTTGGAATTACACGCATGAAAAAGCACTTTTCTAATATGTTTATCTTTAGCTGATACCATGCCATAATTTCAGTTGAATTTCATGTCAATATTTATGATGATTTTATGTTGTATTAGTCCATCTTTCAGACACTGTAATCTTCTGATTTCTGCATTGCCAACATTAGTATGGCAGTTTACTAAAAAGTGTTCGTGCTTTCACTAAATTCAAACAATTTGGGGATCAAAGTCGCCATTTTTATGCTTTTCCCCGAGGGAATCCATTAAATTTTGTCTATCTACTTCCTAGCCTCACTACTGTTTATTATTCTTGAGACATTTATCAGCCCTCATCACATAGAGTGGTGGTTTATGTTAGGACTAGCCGAAGGTCCACATGGCAAAGCTAAAGAGTTCGTTTTAGTTTTAACTACTCTTTAGTTTTTTTAATGCTATTGTATGGTTAAGGGGCATCTCTGCAGATGGATTTGTTTTGACTGATTTTGTCATTTATTGATATAAGGCAATGGCACAAACGGGAGATGTCTGGGTCAAGGAATATACTGATGCAGCAAAGCTTGCTGAAGACATAACTAAAATGATATCTGAACGAAGTTCGTTGCCTGCAACTGGGGCAGAGGCTCAGCGTCATTCGTCTGCTATAAGGAGGAAAATCACTATATTAGGAACTAAACTTGATAGCTTAGGGCCTCTTTTGTCCAAACCATCTGCAAAGCAGCATTTGTAAGTCTTCGTAGTTGCAATTTTGTTTAGCTGCAGCATGTGAATACTGTCAATGCAGTTATTTATGTCCTTCCCAATCTCCATACTAGGAATTGGCATGTGTAGTCAGGCTTGTTTCATTACCTAAGTTCCTACTCATAATAGCTTTAACGCTTATAGATGTTCCTTCATTTCATTTTTTGAGGGAGTTCTGTTTTTCAAAACGTCTTTGTGTGCATATAATATGTTTCAGCCTTAAGCAGCTTAGGGTCACGGATAGGATTATGTAGACCGTGCCTTATTTGAGAACTTTGTTAAATCCTATGCAAGCTTACAAATGACACATCATGTTTGATTTCTATTTTGTTGGTAGAATTAGCTTAGAAGCAGTTTTGTTATCACATTTGATCACATGGACTGACTATATAGTTTCTTATTGCAGGAGTGATAAAGAGAAGAAACGCCGCCAGGACATGCTTGCGAATTTAAAAACAAAAGCAGATCAGATGGCATCCACTTTGAACATGTCCCATTTTGCGAATAGAGACAGCTTACTTGGACCAGAACAAAAGCCTGTGGATGCGATGAGTAGAACAAATGGTCTCGACAATTCTGGTATTGTTGGTCTTCAGCGACAAATAATGAAAGGCAAGTTGTAAATTTTTTTCACAATAAAAGACAAATTTGACCAAACTTGTGGCATATGTTTAAGTGTCTTGGTGTTTCTTGTACACAGAACAAGATGAAGGCCTGGAGAAGTTGGAGGAGACAGTAATAAGCACCAAGCATATTGCACTAGCTGTCAATGAAGAACTTAGCTTGCAAACAAGACTCATTGTACGTGTTTTCCTTACCATCTATTCACAATTGTTGACATCTGGTTTGGTTGTCTCTAAGCTATCTTTGCAAACTCATAAAAAATGTAGCATCCTGTGATGAGTTTAATCCATGATTCTGTGTCTCACTCAATGCAGGATGATCTTGACGAACATGTTGATATTACAGACTCCCGCCTACAGGTGACATTCGTGTTTCATAATTCTCATGGAATCATTTTTCTTTTACTCCAATAAATAGCATTTTTTATACTTTGTGTATTAGTTCAGCTCTTCATAATGCAGTAGGAATGAATTAATGCAATAGGATCTTCATGAAAAAACTTATGTCTTTGTTTTCATTTTTGAAATCTAAGTTGCATGGCTCTTTCCCTATAAAATTTAGTAGTATGATTTTATTTGCCCGATTCCCACTGCTTAATAATTTCTAATCCCTCTATATTCTAAGTTTCCTAACAATGCACTATATAGTCGAACTGCTTTTATATCAATATGCCAAAGCATGATAGCTATAACCTATATCGAATATACAAGTTTGTAAAGATTTTTTCTGATTCTCGTTGTGATATGTACTTCAATTTCATAGTAAATCCTGTGTATAGATTTTTCGAATGTTTTTTTTTAATGATTTTTGGGGGGATTTTCCTCAACAAATGACAGCGAGTACAAAAGAGGCTTGCAGTATTAAGCAAGCGCACGAAGGGCGGCTGCTCCTGCATGTGCATGCTTTTCTCCGTCATCGGAATTGTGGCTCTCGTCATCGTCATATATTTGCTGTTCAAATACTTGTAATGATGCCCATATCCACATGTATGGAATTACAACAAAAGCCTCCTTAGCTTGTTTTCAAGGATGGATTGTGTGCATGTCTTTCTGTTTTTTGCTGTCTGGTGAATTGGACAGAGTTTGGATCTAAATGCAATACATATATGCCTTTGAGTGTGTCTATAGTACTTATAATATAGTGTGCTCTGCTGCTGTATTTCCCTTTTTACCCTTCCCCTTAACTTAATACACAAACTGGGTTTGAATTCATATATAGTAGCATGAACAAAGTTTAAACCCACACTGTAAATCCGGTGCCACTGTAATTTTTTGATGTAAAAATAAAAGCATGAATGAGAGTTGGTAAGTATGGTCAGCATTGTACGTTACGAGACAGGTGGGAGTTAAATAGAAATAGAGTTATTGCGGCGAAGAGCCAAGTAAAGAGTGACCGTTTCTGCATGCCCAACCATATGCCATTATTTCAACCTTTATTTATCTTTTTTTTTTAGCATCCCATCTTTTCATGAAACTTAATTAATATACTTGTTTATTTCTTGTATTAAAAAAAATTAAAAATTAAAAATAAAATATACTTGTTTACCTGTAAGGTTTGGATTCTCAACCCCCACTCTTTATTTCTCTTCTAATGGTATTTACCTCAATATAATATCTTGGATTTGTTTCTTTTTTTTGGTTCGAATTTATTATGTACTTAGTATATTTTTATTTATCGTGAACGTGTTACGGCCAACGTTCTTTTTCTTTTTTCTGTATAAGCCATCATTATAATTTTTTTAACCTTTTTAATTTTCGTATCTCGTCAAAAATGGGTACACCGAATAAAATAGTGTAAAGGGAATACTACGTATTATTTAATTCATGGGGTGCCTAGCTAGCCACCTATATAGTTCGATCCACTCTTTAATTGACTCTCTTTTTATATTGTTGTGTATAAAAAGGTGGCTAGGTTTGGTTTAGTTACCACTTAGAATAATAATAATAATAATATAATCTAACAAAATTCTTTCATCCACGAAAATTTTCCATCCGTGCATAAAAACAACACAAAGTCTTAGAATTACAACCTTTGTTTTCTTGATCAATTTATCAATATTATACAATTACAATATACGAGTATATATATAATAATTACTCAGTATAAATACATATTAACATGATTCGTTCATCTCTCTTTGCATTTCTCTTCTTCATTTCTTCTTGTTTCTCCGAGCAAGGTACGTACCAAAATACAGAGTAATTTTATGAGTAAAAAATGGGTCTCAAACAAATTAAATTCATTGCCTTAATTTTTTTCAAAGCAACAAATATAAATAAATTCAACACCAGATCAGATCTATATTCGATGATTTGTACATAGCAATAAAATTGAAAAGGCATACTTTTATTCAAAAAATGTTTCTCCTAATTAACAAAAAGGTTTCTTTTAGTTCTGAAAGCAAAACGTTTTTAAATTGGTGGTGGCAGCACCGTATGCGTCGTTTGCCAAGAATGCAACGTCAGCTCCGACGACAGAATACTTCGACTACATCGTCATCGGCGGCGGAACGGCGGGGTGTGCATTGGCGGCGACCCTGTCGGAGGGGGCAAAGGTGTTGCTGCTAGAGAGAGGCGGCCTGCCGTACGGAAACCCCAACATAACCACCCTAAACGGGTTCGCCAGAACCCTGGCCGACACGTCGCCGGACTCGGCCTCCCAGCTATTCGTCTCCACCGACGGCGTTTTCAACCACCGAGCGCGCGTCCTGGGCGGGGGCTCCGCCTTGAACGCGGGGTTCTACACGAGGGCGAGCGCGGGGTACGTCGAGAGCGCCGGGTGGGACCAGGCGCTGGTCAACGAGTCGTACGAGTGGGTGGAGAGGAAGGTGGCGTTTCAGCCGCCGATGCTTGCGTGGCAGTCTGCCGTGAGGGACGGGCTTCTAGAAGCTGGGGTGTTGCCGTACCACGGGTTTACCTACGAACATCTCTACGGTACTAAGGTCGGGGGTACGATATTCGACGAGAATGGGTATCGGCACACGGCAGCTGATTTGTTGGAGTATGCTGATCCCGCCAAGATCACTGTCTATTTGTATGCTACCGTCCATAAAATCTTTTTCAGGAAAGATGAACAAGGTGAGTTTTGTTAGAATATAAAAAACGATTTCTGGACCACGTACAATCATAAGTTTGAGTTTTTGATTGAATTGGTTCTTTGATTCGTATCGGAGCCTAGTTGACTAAGAGATCACGGGTTCGAAACTCCACGTCACCAAATTTTTAAAAAAATATGGTTGTGAGACTAAAATTTGTTGTGTGAATGCAGGAGATCCTCGAGCATACGCGGTGTTCTACAGGGACTCAAGCGGCAGCCGGCACCTGGCCTACCTGAACAGCGGGGCGGAGAATGAGGTCATCCTGTCGGCGGGGGCGGTGGGGAGCCCGCAGATGTTGATGCTGAGCGGGATCGGATCGGCCCAGCAACTGAAAGCCCATAACATAGAGGTGATCCTGAACCAGCCCATGGTGGGGCAGGGGATGTCGGACAACCCGATGAACGCGGTGCTGATTCCTTCGCCCCGGCCCGTTGAGGTCTCGCTGATTCAGGTGGTGGGTATCACACACTTTGACAGCTACATAGAAGCCGCCAGTGGGTCCCTTGAGTTGGCTTGGATGCAGAGAATGGCTGCTGACTTTGAAAGGCTTGCAAATCTGGTTAGCCCTTGCCCTTCCTATATGTTTTTGAGTTTTTACCATTTCCTTGACATGAAGTTTGATTAATTGCTTCACTGGGATATATATGATGATGATCTGATCTCATCCAGAGCAGCAAGGCAATGAAGATGCCAACAAACATTACTACCTTAATAACAAACACAACAACAGAGGGAGGAAAGATGAATGTGGCGAGCCCATACATAGAGGCGAGCGTGCAGGCGGGGATAATCCTGGAGAAGGTGGCGGGCCCATTCTCAACGGGGTACATGGAGCTCCAAAGCAGGGACCCGTCCGACAACCCGAGGGTCACCTTCAACTACTTCAAGGACCCACGCGACTTGCAGAGGTGCGTGGAAGGTCTAGAGATCATCTCAAGGGTAATTCAGTCAAGATCCTTCTCCAGGTTCCGGTACCCTCTCACGTCGTCCCAGTCTCTCATCGCCGCCATGCTCACCCTGCCGCTGAACCTCAGGCCCAAACATGTCGCCGCCGCGGTGTCGCTGGAGCAGTTCTGCATTGACACCGTCATGACCATCTGGCACTACCACGGTGGGTGCCAGGTCCGTAAGGTCGTGGACAGAGATTATAGGGTCATCGGTGTCAAGGCTTTGCGTGTTGTCGATGGCTCCACCTTTATCAACTCCCCCGGAACCAATCCTCAAGCCACCGTCATGATGCTCGGAAGGTACGTATTATGTACAGAGTATTTAATGTTAGAATGATCAGACCTACAATTACGTACAAGCTTGAGCTTTTGCTTGAGTTAGTCTTTTGACATAATATGAAAACTTTATTGATCAAAAGGTGAATTGGGCTTCGCTTGGTACACGGAATTCCAGTCATGGAATTGGGAACTGTAATTCCAATTCTGCTCTTTGGTAACACAAAAATATGTGGATTTGGACTTAGTAGTGCAAAGAGTGAATTGAAATTGGAGAATTCAATTTCATCCAATTCAATTCTATAGAATTTTAATTCCAATTATGTCAATTTTGCGTAACAAAGGGATCCTTAAGGTTTTTGTTCATTTTTTAAATGTTCATTGATGCAGGTATATGGGAAGGAGAATCTTGGAGCAAAGAGCAAATTCCCCAAACCCAAAGTTAAACAAGATTGTTAATTAATATGGAACTTCAGATTTTGTATTTGAATCACATATTTCATCTGATCTCATGTATGTGTATACATTATTGGCATATATATGGACAATCATTCTTAGATGAGTTAGATATACTAGTAAGAATTATAAAAATTATAGTACGGAGTATTATACTACTAGATTCGTGTAAGTATCGTTGTTGGTTCGTCTCGTGAGTCGTGATAACAACAATAGTCTCTCTATTCCAACATCAACATGCTTCAAGCTTTACATTGTAAAAGATGTTTGATTAAAAATATAATTGTATTGTAAGAATTAAATTTACCTTGAAAATATATTTTAAAAAAACTAGAGGGTAGTCGCATAAAAATTTCCCAAAAAAATTGTGGAAAAATAAACGGAGTAGAATTTATAATGGGACTGATGAAAAAAAATATAAAATTTTTTTTTGTAAAATTTATATTAAAATATATTACAAAATCCTTCATAAATTACTAAATAAATGCTACCACTAATTTCATTCAAAATGGCAGATGTTTTTTGATAGAAGCTCTTTTTGATACTCTTATTAACAACGCTAGATGTGAGAAACACACATAACACCTCAATTAATTTTATTATTATTAATATCACTGTTGTTGCTTTTAGTAGTACTGTGTTTTATTTGCTAGTCGGTAGAAGAAAGAGGCAAATTATGTGTACTTTAAGGGAGAATAAACACTTCAAAAAAGAATTAATGAACGCTTTTAGATGTAAAAGAATTAATGACATTATTATTAAACACAGCTAGCTGGGACTTCTAATCAAATAAAGCGCTTTAATATAGAAAAAACATTTTTTTGTTTACACTTCAGTTAATCATGAAAAAGGTATAAAATATCTAGCTTTCATCTTTTACTATTAAAATGCATAGTTATAGTCTTAACTATTTAAACTCATTTTATTCACTTGAGAAATTGCACAAATAACAAGTTTGTGTCCAAATTATTTGTGATTCTAACATTAATCTAAGGATTAACCCCGGTCCACTCTTAAGATCTTCTCATATTTGGTTACACAATTACTTAGGGAAACAACAAACTAAACTACTCGTACAATATTGGTTTGACAAATAAAGTTACCCGAACATTAATTACTTTTTTACCCCGTGATTTTCGGTGGTTAATTGAGTCAGTCAGTCAACACCGCACTCACTCAAAGAGGTGGGAAACTTTTCTACTTTTCCCACACACCACACATGACACAACAAGGCCAATACTTTACCAAAACCCGACATACCAAAAACTAGGAAAGTGGCCCAACATAATCATCATCCTCCACAAACCTTTTTTTCTTACGCGGAGGAGAGCAGACTATAGTAGAGTACATACACTATATTCTTCATCAACCTTATGGGGAACTCACTTTTGACACCATAAGTTATTTTAGGGAGATAATTATTGTCTGTGTTTTCTTTTGACATCAAAAGTGGTGTAAAAAATGAGATTCCCCCCATCTTTTTTCCTTTAAACTAGCTAGATATGGATGGCTACAACTTTACTCTCTTTCTTAGCCACTAAGCATTCATTCACATTTCGTTCAGATCATCTTCTCCATTAACGAAACCCATCAAACCTCACACCTCTTCCCCCTCCTTTCTCATACTCACCTCTCACCCACGTACTCATCCCACTCCACCAGTCCACCACCGTACCACGCATCATACAATGCCTAGCGCCGCCGCCGCCGCCATTATGGCTAGAGACGAGGACGACGACGGCGACAACCCAGCTGAGCTTTCGTGCTTTCACGCACTCTGCCCCAACCCCCTCCACAGGTCTCAGCTGGAGCCGCTGAACGGCGGCGGGGCCCGCAAAGACAACAGCGGGTCGTCGAAGCAGCCGAGAAACACGTCTTCCGCCTACCGGCACGATTTCACGGACACGACCGCGTCCTCCCTCTTCCCCAACACCCACTTCACCGACTTCGAATCTCTTCCGTCCATCCAAGAGTCCTTCGCTCAGTTCATCACAGCTTACCCTCTCTACTCCCAGACCAAACAGATCGACACCATCAGAGCTCAAGAGTACTACAACCTCACCCTCTCCAAACACGTCTGTCTCGATTACATCGGGATCGGCCTCTTCTCCTACGCCCAGCAGGTCCAGGCATTCCCCCAATTCCCCGTTTCCTCCCCATCTTCTTCTTCTTCTCCGAAGCAACACGGGTCCCTCGATTTTCCCACCACTTTCTTTGATATAACATTCAACTCAGTGAACTTGAAGTCCCATTTGTTGAACGGCGGGGATGAATCGCCGCTGGAGCGCGGGATCAAGAGCAGAATCATGGATTTCCTCAACGTGTCCGAGAGAGATTACTCCCTAGTTCTGACCGCGAACAAGTCCTCGGCTTTCAAACTGGTGGCGGAGTCTTACCCTTTCCAGACCAACAGGAAGCTGCTGACGGTGTACGACCACAATAGCGAGGCACTGGACACAATGGTGAATGCGGCGGAGAAGAGGAGAGCCCAGGTGTCGTCCGCGGAGTTCAAGTGGCCCCGGCTCAGAGTCCACGCGGAGAACCTGAAGAAAGCAATCTTGGGGAAGAAGAAGAAGAAGAAGGGGGAGAAGGGGCTGTTCGTGTTCCCTCTCCAGTCGAGGGTGACGGGGGGAAGCTACTCGTACCAGTGGATGAATCTGGCGCAGGAAAACGGGTGGCATGTCTTGCTTGATGCATGTGCTTTGGGACCCAAGGACATGGACAGCTTCGGTCTCTCTCTTTTCAAGCCCGATTTCCTCGTCTCTTCCTTTTACAAGGTTTTCGGGGATAATCCCACCGGGTTCGGCTGTTTGATTGTCAAGAACTCCGTTGTCTCCATTCTCGAAGAATCAAAAACAGCTTGCATTGTGTCCCTTGTGCCACAAACCCCGCAATTCCATTCACCGGGTAACAAAAAGGAAAAAAAATAACTGCCGCGCTATAAAATTTGTTCTATAACCATTAGCTTAATCAAAACTTTTGATTGAACTCATTCCTAGCTCTAATATGTATTTGAACCTCTAGAGTATATTGCCTCACACCCTAAACCCAGGCTAAGAAAAGACTAATACGGAGTATATAAGAATATGAATGATTTTTTGTTGATTGCCTAATAGTTTTGGATTGAAATCTCATAATATTTTACATGATATTTGAGTCTGTTCAGGACATGACAACTTGAATCAAAAGACCAAAGTTGAACTTGAAGGGGAAGTTAAAATCTCAAAATTCTATATAATTATACTTGTATGGTGTTTGCTTGCTCTAAGAAGGAAAAAAAAACATATTGAGTAAATGGATTTATTTTGGGAATTCAATCAAAAGCTTGAGTTTGTGTTTGTAAGTTCAGAAAATGTTATGTACTCTAACAGTTTAAACGATTAATTGAATGCCTGCAGAAGTGGAATGCAAGTGCTTGGATCAAGTGGACTCATTGGGATTGATGGTGGTGAACAAGAGAAGAAAATACCTCATCAATTGGCTGGTGGCGGCGCTGACGAAGCTGCAGCATCCGAACAGGCTGGACGGGTTTCCCCTGGTGAGAATCTACGGCCCCAAAATCAAGTTCGACAGAGGACCGGCTTTGGCATTCAATGTGTACGACTGGGAGGGAGAAAAACTTGATCCCACCTTCATACAGAAGCTGGCTGATCGGCACCACATATCCCTCAGCCAAGGGGTTCTGAACAACATTTGGTTCCAAGACAAGTACCAAGAAGAGAGGGACAGGATTTTGGAGAAGACGAAGACCGAAAAACAAGGGGAGAGCAGGGACAACAAGGGAGCCAAAGGGATATCGGTGGTGACCATTGCCCTGAGTTTCTTGGCTAACTTCGAGGACACTTACAGGTTTTGGGCATTCATTGCTCGGTTTCTTGATGCAGATTTCGTGGAGAAGGAGAAGTGGAGGTACACTTCTCTCAACCAGCGGAATGTTGAAGTGCTATAGTAGTAGTTTTTTTTTTTTTTATCGGCATTCACTCTTATAGGAATTGTGTCGAGCACTTTGTGTGCACAACCAAATCATTCTGTATACGAGTATCCTGGCGGGAGAGATGAGTTACCCTTTGAACTATACTGGAGTACTTTGGATTATAACCAATAATTAATCTTAAATCAATTAACAACCAACGCAAACGAGATTCTTGCAGTCTCTACTCTTTAGGCCATATTTCGAACTTTCAGCTAATTGCAGCAAATACCCATGTGAACATAATACTCCCTCCCTCCCACAACATTACCCATTTTAAATAGTACGGAGTATTTGGTCAAAAAATTACATAGTTTGACTATAAATTGTGACAAAAGTATATTAAATTATAATATAAATTTAATATAATTAAATTAATCTTAGATCTAGTTTTGATATATCAAATCTTTATAACATTTATTTATTTAGATTATATTTAATTTATGATTAAAACGTGTAACTATTTGACTAAAAATACATTTAAATGGGTAATATTTTGTGGAGGGATTAGAACATAAGGAGTTATATCCTGTGGACAGGATCTCAAACAGATCTTTTCGTCACACTTAACTTACATCTAGCCAAATGAATATAGTGATTTTTTTTTTGAAAAAAAAATGAATATTGTGATTTAATTGCATTAACAACCTAATTATCTTCTTGAACTTTTTAACTTTTAAGTAGATTTTGGACAAAAATACTCTTTCAGTCTCAAATTTTTTGTCATGTTTCGAATAACATTTAAGAACTCATTTATTTTAAAATTATTTTAATTATAAAATAGTATAGAAAATAAAATTATGATTTACGTATTTAAAAATAATAAATAGTGACATGTTTATTTTATTAAGTGAATAGTTCTGGTGTCCACGTGGGTTGAGAAATGAGTACCTATACTTTCCCTCTTTTCAAAATTTGCCTATAAAATTCTCAGCGTTTAAGAAGATTGCATGCATTTGTGCCCCTTCCCCTCTGAATTTCCGGCATTTGAATTTCACGCTTCGGGAGGGCCACTTGAATTTAATAATGGGGGCAGTAGTTGACAAAAATTAGTTTCGAACCATAGATTTTCTGGTAATAACTCTCAGGTCTCACATTATGTAAAATATATTTAGGGGTAACTTTGACCTTTTTGGTAATAAATCTCAAGCCCCACATTATGCAAAATATACTCTAGGGTCTTTAATATTTGTAATATTATACTCAGAGGGTACATTCTCTCAATTTAAGAGTTAGATTAAAAGTTCTTATATTTTGACAAATTGAAGAATTTTATTTAAATTTAATAACATAATGATTATCAATGTGAAATTTAGTATTTGTCAAAGTAATAAGATTTTTAATCATAACGGTCAAATAAACAGAATGTACCTTCGAAGTACATCACCACAAATTTTAAGAATCCCTAGCGTATATTTTAGATAATATCGGACCTGAGAATTTTTACCAAAAAATCAAGGGTACCACGGAGTATATTTAAGATAATATGGGACCCTGGACTTATTATCATAAAATCAAGGATGTCTCAGAGTAATTTTATGTAGTAATTAGTGCCCATTTTGCAAATTATATGGGCAATGTCACCTATTTTCCGTTCATTATTTTTTTACTTTTTTGTTTCACCACCAAGGTTCTCATGACATTGCCCGGCAATGTTATGGGATGACCCGGGGCCGCTCTGGTGCCCCGTTCGTAAAATTGATGGTTCCTACCCCCCCTAACCCACTGGTAAACCCCCCACCCCACCCCAACCTGAACACACCCCCCACCCCTCCAGTTGCACCCCACAAGTTGATTTTGATTTAGGAGTCAAAATTAACATGGGATGGTTCTCATGACATCGGAATTCCATGTCATGGGATGATTCGGAACCACTATAGTGCTTCATTCGTAAAATTAATGATTCAAACCCTTTAGCTCCTTCAGTAAATCCTTCTTCCACCCTGTCTCGACCCGAACACACCATCCACTCTAGATCTCCAATTGCACCCTCCAAGTTAATTTTGACTTTGGAGTCAAAATTAACTTAGAGGTGCAATTAAAGGGGTGGGGGGTGTGTTTGGGTTGGGGTGAGTAGGGGATTAGGGGGTAGGAACCGTCAATTTACGAACGGAACGCGGAGCACCATAATGGCTTCGGCTCATCCCATGACATGGGATTGCGATGTCATCCCAACCCAACCCCTCCGAATTAACATATATACTACTCCCTCCGTCCCTGAAAACCTTTCTTCTTTCTCTTTTCATCGGTCTCAAAAAACACTTCTTATTTCTATTAAAAAGTCACTTTTACCCCTTACTTTTTCATACTCTACCTATCAGATCATACTTTTTTACTAATAATCTACCTATCAAATCCTACTTTTACTCATCCAATCAAAAGACTTTTTTAGAAATTCAATACCAAAATACGCTTTCCTTAAATTTCTTAAAAATCAATATATATAACTCCATGTTTTTAGGACCGGAGGGAGTACTTCGTACATCCAATCACTTTCATTAAGGCAAAAATGGATATTTTCATTAGTTTTTCAACTCCGATTACTTCTGCTAACTTATCATTTTAAAAAAATTAACTCAAATAGGACTAAAATATAACTCGTATCCCTAAAATATGAGTTTCATATTTTTTCTTCGAAACAAAAGTTTGCACTATAATATTGTGGCACTGTATATTACCCTTTCACAATGTTTTTTGAATTATATATTGACATTATTGGTATTGTAAGTTTTTTAATGATAAAATATGAAACTCTTATTTTGACTTTTTCTCTATGTTTTACACCTATTTTTGTATTTCCCCCATCATTCTATGTACTCCCTTCTAATTCGTTCCAAAAAGAACTACACATACAATTTGACTCTTTTGGTCAAATTGTCGAACACTTTTACAACAAAATAAAGATAATTATAAATAATTTAATTTTATAACAATTTGATAGGGCAAGATTATAATTTAAAATAAATCAAACTTTTATTAAATTTATATTATAACTAAATATATTTTATTTCAAAATTTGTAGTCAAAGTGTAATACATATATCTTGAGAGAAAACACTCAAATTGTGATGATCTTTTTAAGATGGAGGGAGTAAAATATTTTTGTTTGTCAAGAATTAATACTACAATTATAATTTATAAGTACCAAATTTAATTTCCAAAATTTTACAGTTTCTACTAGTACTAGTGTACTACTTCATCTGTTCCTAAAAGTCTAATTTTTAAAAAATACGTTATTATTCGTACTAATTATTATCTTACCTATGACAATATATCTAATGACTAATATTTTATTTCTCATATAGTACTTTTATATATCACATTAAAGAAAATTTGAGAGAGCACAAAATTATTTTTTCCCCTAAAATTTCATGATAAACGTCTGAAAAAGAAAGAGATATATGGAGGAGAGGGAGTACGAAATACCATGAAGTGCACTATAGGAGTAGTAAATTTTGCTAAAACGAGATAAAAAAGAGGTTTAAAGCGGACATCATTTTTGATAAATATATATATTCCGTATTATTTACACAGTAGTAAATAATAAGTAGTGTAGGGAGTAAGTTTGCGTGCTTGCTAGGTCATTTATGGAGAATGGGGAATATTATATTTACATAGCATAAATGGAAATAAATACGGATCGATGATGATATATCCGAATCACTATTTTTTACTAATTGGTTTCTGTGGTCTCAAACTCACGTACATACATGATTATATTCGATCTTCTTCATCAAATAAGTGGAGTACTATATATTTCCTTTATCTTCAACCCTAACATTCTTATTATTTCTTTACTTTCCCTAATTAATTAAAGCTATCTATCTGAATCTGATCGATCTGGCTTTAATTTTAGGGTTTCCAGGCAATTTTCTTGGAAATAAAATCAAAGTATCTATCTATCTGTATAAATTAAAGAAAGAAAGAAAGAAAGGGAATTATATATATATATATATATATATATATATATATATATATATATATATATATATATATATATTTCNAGGGAATTATATATATATATATATATATATATATATACTGTATAAGATCGATAATGGGGAGAGGGAGGGTGGAGATGAAGAGAATAGAGAACGGGACGAGGCGGCAAGTGACATTCTCGAAGCGGAGAAAGGGACTGTTCAAGAAGGCTTCTGAGCTCTCTGTGCTTTGCGATGCTCAAATAGCTCTCATCATTTTCTCCCCACAGGGAAAGCTTTTTCAGTACTTCTCTTCTTCCTCCTCCTCCTCCAAGTATGTATGTATGTTCGTTTCTACATATATTTCATTCATTCTTCTCTTTTAATATGTCTATCTATTGATGATCCATCATCTTAAATTCTTAATAATGAAGCTGCTTGATTAGATTTAACAAAACTAAAATTCAAGAAACAACATATTTTTTGATGGATGGGCATCGATCTGCACTGAAAGTACGATAATCATATCAATGAGCTAGCTGTGTTTCATTCATTATATTTGAGGAGCTATTTACTGATTTGATTTGATGAACCACTATTGTACTACGTTGTACTTTTATTGTTTTTGTAAATAGGAGTATATGATATGAACAATATATGTAATCATGAAAGTATCTTTAATACCTAATTAATAAGTACATACTAAGATCTTGTGTCCTCGCTAGCTTAGCTTACCCCCCTGTTGCTGTCTCGATCATATATCATGGTGGTGCAAACTACGACGACATGTTGTGAATTGAATTAACTAGGGTAATTTTAAAATAAAATAAAAACTATATTTAGTGAATAAACAACTCATATATATAGTGAAACATGAAGTATGAACAATGTTTAGTAGTTCTAATCTAGTTTCCATAGAGTTGGGGCCTTTGTGGAATTATATATAACACGTTTCTACCTAAATAAACCATATCTCACACGAAATTACCCTCATTAATAACTAGCTTGGGAGGATATTTTGGTGAAATCTAATTGAACAATTACTATTTATTAGACAATAGTAATATGATAATTGTCTCTATTATGTTAGTCTTTGTATTTTAATAACTTCTATCATTGATTTCTAGTCTTAATTGGGGCTGAACTCCTTTCTACATATATTTTGTCATGTATTTCATTATTTCTTGAGTAATACGAGTATTTCTTCATTCAACATGGTATCAAAGCTAACGTTCTTGATGAACTAAAATCCTCTGCATTCTCTTTTGGGGAGCGGCGCTGCCATTAGCCACTCGCCGACCCATTATTCTTCTCCGATCAATATTCTTCACCAAACCAGAAAATTCGCCCATAATACCATCCACCAAAATCAAACGGAAAAAATAAAGCATATTTTCTTCATCCACATCCAACCCTACCTTAAATTTGCCCAATCCCAAATCTCATAATTATCGTCTTCACCATATTTGAGCTAGTGTGGTTGAAATACTCAAAAGCTGCATTTTTGTATTTCTTCTAGAATTTGAGAAAGTGAAAACGATAGAGAAGCAGAGAATGACCCAAAATGAGAAAAAAAAGAGAAAAACATCTTGCACTCGTTTTAATCGCCAACACTCTCTACCAGACAAAACATTAAGCACACGCACTCTCAAGTTTGCTCGTCACGCAACGAAGATCTTCTCTTTACTTCTAGCAGACTTACTCACGAAAGCGTTATCTTCTCCGCGATTCCAGAATCTTGATTCCAAGCTTCCACTCTAGACACGAGTTCAACTTAAGGGGGATATTAGACAATAGCAATAATTATCCTTCTGTATATACTCTGTCATGTATTCTACTCCCTCCGTTTGCAAAAAAGCTTCCTAGTTCGACTTGGAGCCAAAATAAGGCTTGGTATTTGGGCTTTGACCTTCCCATTATACCCTCCTAGCATGCACGTGGGTATGGAAGAGGAAGCTAAAAGGGAATGGTTCAATTAATGCCAATAGTACTCAATTAATGATTACAAATAGTGTTTTGTTTTCACTTTTCACTTACCACATTGTTTAGTCCATGAAAATAGAGGGAGATTCCAAAAAAAAATTAGTTTGGGAAAAATTTAAAATTCCCTCCACACAATTTCATGTACACCCCAAACTTCTTCAATAAATACACAATGAAAGTCTAAAATTAAAGACAGTCTACCCAAAATACTCCTGCACTTAATGTGGTCAGTCTTTATCTTTTTCTTCCTTTCCATTAATGGCAACCGAGTTCTTCCCCACACAAGACGTTGATTCTGCTTTCGATGGCGATTCCTCTGTTGACCCCTTGCCGCCGCTCCTGGATGTTCCTTTTGCTTTCAGCACCCCTGAAACAGTTAATTCAAAAAATATATCTAGTGTACACGCAAGAGATGAATGAAGGAAAAAGATTGTTGATGTAATTCTACAAAAGTTAAACAATGGCAAACTTCAGCAAGGCTCAATTAAGGCAGTGGCAGCTCAGTTTAACATGTCAGATCGTTGGGTTGGAGAGCCATGGAGAATTGCTAAAGGTCAATTGGTGAGGGGCCAAGCTATAAATGTTCAATGCAGGTTGCAGGGTAATGTAGGAAAGAAAAGTAAGGTTGTGGACTTCTCAAAGCTGAGTGAAATTCCATTTCACCAACGAAAGACTTTACGTGCTATAAGCCATTGCATGAATGTCTCGACTAGTACAGCTCACAATTGGCTCAAGGAAAATAAAATAAGAAGACATTCAAATGCCATTAAACCCCTTCTGTGTGAAAATGGGAAGTTAAAGAGACTCAGGTATTGTTTGTCTCTTATTTCTCCCACATCACTGCCAAACAACCCCACATTCCATGACAGCTATAACTACATACATATAGATGAAAAGTGGTTTAACTTTAGCAATGAAACAACTTTTATTGCCTGATGAGGAAGAACCATACAGAGCCACATAGTCCAAAACACACATTTCCAAGATTATATTTTTGGCAGCTCCCAGATTTGGGGATGATGGTGAAGTGTTATGGGATGGAAAAATAGGCATATTTCCATTCACATATGAGGAAACATCCCAAAGGAGTAGCAAAAATAGGCCACTGGTACAATGGAAATCAAGCCAATACCAATGATTACAAGAAATGTGATGAGAAACATGATGGTACAGCAACTACTACCAGCAATAAGGGAAAAATATAATGGCCAGGCACAACCAAACATGTACTCATACAATAGGACAATGCTAAATCACATGTTGATATTAATGACCCAGAATTTGTGAGTGTTGCAAAGGAAGGTGATTGGGATATTCAATTACAGTTTCAACCCCCAAACAGTCCAGATTTGAATGTGCTTGACCTAGGGTTCTTTAGGGCTATTGATGCAATTCAGGAAAAAATTGCATCCAAGACAATGGGTGACTTGATTGGTAATGTTGCAAGAGCTTTTGACCAACTCACCCCACAAAAACTAAACCATGTCTTCTTAACTTATCAGCTGGTCATGGGTGAGGTCCTCAAGCATAAATGGGGTAATGACTTCAGAATACCTCATATTGGGAAAGAAAGGTTAGTCAGACAAGGATTGCTGCCACTCTTGGGGTGACATTACATTATAACAATTCTCCTATATTTTGGAAATGAATAGGTTTGCATCATTAGTTTGCCAACAAAATCAAGATGAAAGACAACATGCAAGGACATATACATAATATATATCAAGGACAGAAGATTAAAGGACATTACTGTGGCGAAATCGTTGGAGTTTGGAGGGACTTTCTACCGGTTCAGCAAATAATATCTCCGTATCGGAGGTCATTTCTCTAATCTCTTTAGTGGTAATTGATTCATCTTCTGATTCACCTTCTTCACGTTCCAGATCTGAACTCCACTCTACTCCATCCGGTAGATGGTCACCTCCGTGGTACTTTTTCTGGTAGTTCCAAGATGGATCGGTGTCAGATGAATCCGATGGAAGGACATCTTCATCACCATTAAAGGAACGGATTGACACAATCCCTTTATGAAACGATGGAAAGACATCCTTATCAGGGCTGAAGGAACCACCGAAAATCTTTCTCTTGGGGCGACAACCTTTCTCATCGCTATTAGTTAGCAAGCAAAACGAGGGCATGGAAGGATCTGGAGAAGATGGAACGCCGGCCATGGAAGGATGTGGAGAGAATGGGTGGTGAAGAGATAGGGTAGCGTGAAAGGACAGAGACAGGTGTAAGAAACATGTGAAATAACCGAGGGGGAATAAATTAGGGTAGGGGAGTATTTTAGAGATTTTAAATGGAAGAGGAAGTGTTTTGTTGGAAGTGAAAATTTTGAAAAAGGAAGTGTTTTTTAAGAACGGAGGGGGTATTATTCTTGAGTAATTACTTCCTTCTTAGCTCCCTAAAAATAACTTGCAAATCGTTTCCTCGATCAAGAAGTTATTTAGCTATAACAAGAAACAAATCTTTTATGAAGTTTTTGATACGTGTGTTCTTGAGGATATATACGGGTCAAGAGGATGGAGCATATATGTAAGGGGAATATGAAGTGCGAAGGAGATTGAGTTGCGCTAAGAGACCGCCACCTCGGTTCAAAGATTATGTTGAGTAGAACTATAACACTTTTTCGAGGAAGATTTCTTTTTGCTTTGATGTTTTTTTGAACTGACATGACTAAGTTTTATTGTTTTGTAAGGAAACGTTTTCTCTATCATCCATAAATAGGGAAAGATTTCTTACGAGAATAATTAGAAAGTAATAAAATAATTTAAATAGCACCAAAACATAATGACTTTCTCTAAATAGGATCACATGTTTTTTTTCTCAATTGATTACTTTTACTCATTATCCATTAGTCATTATTCGAGTAAATTTTTGCCATCATTGGACATTATGGATATTATTAAGTGATATTTAGGGAATAAAACTGTTTAAGTACTATTTAGAGAAATGACTTAAATTTTAATGTTATTTAGTGCAAATATTTCTAAAACATCTTTCTCTTTCAAACCCTAAACCTTATTTCGATGGTCTGTCTACTAGCAATTATCATATGGTTTCCTCTGCTCTACAAGACACAACAACACGCCAGTGTGAATGGTCGGATTTCTACTCAGATGTCTCGGCCGGGCCGGGCATCCAATATCACACAAAGCCATGATATGATCCTTCCTTGTGATCGATATTCGATCACCACCATGTTGAATATTTGCCACAACTGTAGATGCGTGATATCCCTCCCACGTTAAAACCATCCTCTTATTAAGACTTGAAAACATAGTGTGTTGTGATTATTTAATTAACTGTCTGTGAGAGATTCTTTGTTTTGACCCAATAGTGCCTTTGAATGTGTCCCCCATGTTTGCAGTTAGACGTGACAATCTAGTCAATCAGTTGGATTTTGCCTAGGATTTTTTCTTTTTGGATCTGTTTTGGGTATATATATATTTGTGGCTCTTTTTCATGAGGGTATTTGCATGCTTTATTATATAAACATGTCTAAAACCACCTCCACACTTGAGGCATTGAGAAGCTTTGTGGCAGAATTCACTAATAAGGTCTTTATATTTTTATTTGAAAGACTTGTGTGAAGTTTTCTCCATGAAAATTTTAGATTGTACCGAGGTTCCCACAATAATATCCTCCAGTCCTCTCATTTAGGATCCGTTTGGTATGTGGAATTGAAATTGAATTTGAAATTGAGATTCTATGGAATTGATTTGGATGAAACTGAATTCTCCAATTCTAATTATGTTTGGCAATACCAATTCCAAATCCACATTTTTTATGCTACCAAACAACAGAATTGAAATTGTTGTTCCTATTTTCATAGTTTGAGTTTCGTGTACCAAACATAGTCTCAGTATATTCGATTGACTATCCCCTCTATATGCCTAGAGAAGATATACTTATAGAGATCAAGGGAACCAACCACAACATGTATGATGTATATATAGGTAACCACCTATGAATCTGCCGTGATCATGAAAGATTATTCTGACCAGGCCAGGTATATTGAGTTTACCCTCTATATACATTTGTGTCAGTCTAAATATTCTTCTTTAGATGACTCCTCGCTCTCGCTCTAATTGTCAACCTCTCCCAGAAAAAAAATCTTAGCAAACGTATATATTCTCAAACTCATTCATCATGCAACGAAGATTTGTCTCTACTTCTAGCCATTATCCACTTATTATCATGAAATTCCTTATTCTACTTTGATTAGGATTCTCCATGTCTTCTTGATAAATATTTATGTAACCTTCATTATTCATTAAGAACAATTATTATCAAATTCTATCAATATTATTAACCTATTTAACATATTACATGTGATTTATATTTTCTTGAAAATCAGTATGGATTAAAACCCATCAAGTCTCATCCTTCATGACAATTCTACTTTTAACCTCTTTTGAGATTTGTTTCATGACATCATCTAGAATTTAATTCAATTCAGTTAAGTAATTAACTTTATAAGTGAAAAGAAACCCTTCACCTATTGCTCATCAATCATGTTTATGATTTAACTCAAGTTTTGCACCTAGTTGGAAGGCTTTGAGAATCTTAAGAACCATTCTTTCATCTTAAATATTTTTGTCAGCAAGATCAAGAGATTCATTATTGATGCTCATAACTCTAGCTCCAAGCAGATTAGCAATGAATTCATATTCACCCTTTTTATATTTTGAAGGCCTGAAAATGAACATTTTTGTTGAGAAATGAGATGTACTAGAGTTGTAGAATTAAGATTGGATTTCCTTTCGGCCCTTTGTGTATATCCTTTTAATTTCAAAGTTTGTGAAACCTAAATTGACTTGAATCTCTTTAAACTGGACCATACATTTCAGCATTGGAGAAATAATAGAGAGATACCGTGAAAGCACAAAAGAAACTCGCATCAGTATTGATAATGCTCCTCCACAGTACATCGAGGTCAGGACCTGGTTTTTATTTTTACTTCTCCTTTCAAATATGAATCTCTTTAAGACAAAAAAAAAATCTTTAAACAGAACTTTGGTGTTTTATTGTTCGAGTTATGCATTGGTAAACCTCATGTCGGATGGTGTTATTAGCGTATATATGTATAACTATTAATTAGGTTTTGGTGTTAATTAATTAATGACCTCAGGGTCCGTTTGGTATACGGAATTCATGGAACTGGAATTGAATTAGAATTGAAATTTCATCAAATTCATTTCCATAGAATTGAATTCACCAATTCCAATTCATTTTTTGTACTATTAATTCCAAACCCATATAATTTTTGTGCTATCAAACATCAGAATTGGAATTGAAGTCCTCAATTTCAATTCCATAGTTTGAATTCCGTATACCAAACGGAGCCTCATTGTTGTTGGGCTGGTACGTAATTAGGCAAGCTAGACTGGTTTCCTATAATAAAACACATCGCATTTGTGTTTAGTAAAGTTATAAGTTCAGTTGGTCTAAAATTTTACAGTAACAAATTGACACCCAACCGCCATTTACAAGTAAATTTTAATGTGATGTGCAGCAGCGCTTCAAACACGACATAGCTATGATGTCAAAGCAGATAGAGATGCTCGAAATCGCTCAACGGTATCGCCTTTAATTCTACTCCATCGCTTTGCTTTACACATGTTATAGTTCTTATAAGCTGTTTAGAAGCTAAATATTTATTGCAGATAGAGTGGCAAGAATTATATATTGCTCATCACACACCAGGCCAATATTAGTTGTACACATATGCATGTTGTGCAGGAAGCTTTTGGGGCAAGGTTTGGGATCATGTTCATTAAAGGAACTTCATGAAATTGACCGTCAGCTGGAGATGAGCCTCATTAATATCAAGGCCAGAAAGGTATTTGTTCTACCATCGTCCCAGGCTTTTTGTTCTAGTTTGACTTTTGTATGCTAATCTAAAAATATATTTAATTATAATGTAACAAATAATTTAGCACGGGGTGAGTGTGTTATTCCTCATCAAAAACTATTTACACATGGTGAATGGACAACTAATTATGGATATTTCGAATCAGAGAGTAGAACCCTTAATTAATTAATTACATTGAGGCAGCTGCTAAATAATAACTTGGTTAATTATATTATCCGTGCTAGGCTCAAGTGTACATGGAGCAGATTGAGAGCCTAAAAGCCAAGGTATGACGATATACTACTCCCTATGTTGATAACCATACAATACAATGAGAAGTCATTTTTGTTTAAATATAAAAAACTATTCCTAGACCACAACCATAAACTCTAGCTTTTATTTGAGTTGTTTCCTTGATACGGCATTGGATGGAGACTTGTTTTGAAAAATGTAATAAGGTTTCACGTGCAAGACTCGAAAAAACTATGCTTGTAAGTGAGGGGCGTGCTAGAATATGAAAACCTTACCTAGGGGCGTCCGACAAGCTAAGGAACTTGAGGTGGTTAAAGTGTTTCTTTGATGACAATGATCTAGAGGTTACGCACTCAATAATGTAGAATCGAATAATTCAAGGGAGAACTCCATGGATTGGTGTAAACAAAACTTTAAAAAATATCAAAATAGGAGTCCTAAGTCTTTTAAGACTAAAATAGGAACTCAACTTGTCATTGTTACACTGTCACAACTACCACATTGTCACACTGTAACTGTCACACTGTCAACACGAATTCTCACATCACAATGCCGCTATATTTTTATTTTGGTTTTAAAAAACTTAGGATTTCTATTTTAGTATTTTCATACTTTTTTTTACTCTTACCGAGAGAGATTTCTTATAGTTCAATGAAATTTAGCAGAGTGTGTGTAGGGGATATATGTACAAAGCTTCCTTGACTATTCCTAATCATAATATAGGTATATTTATAAGGGTATCCGGCCCGGGCATTACTAATTACGATTGGTTACTTTAATTGTTCAGGAGAAAGATCTGCTAGAAGAAAATGCAACATTGCGTGAGAAGGTATATTTAATTTGAACCTTGATTATTTCATTCATATATCTAATATTGCTTTGTTGATTTTTTTTCCTCTTCCAAGTTTGGGAAAAAGACTAAAGTTGGAGTAAAATATTAAAATATATCAAAATAAAACCTCTTATGTTTTTATTCACGAAATAAAAGTTAAAATGCATTACATTACCAAATGTGGTTATATACATTACCGAAAAGTATAGTAATGTGCACGCCACATTACAGCAGTGCGAACTCTTATTTTGGAAATAAAAACATACTCCCTCCGTTTGGATAAACACTTCCCATTTGGATTTGGGGCAAAAATAAGGAAGTGTTAAATTATAGTTGATTTCCAATTTTGCCCATGATGTGATGGGTAAAAGTAAGATGTGATGGATAGATTATTAGAGAAAAAGTATGATGTGATAGGTAGGGTATGAAAAAGTAAGGGTAAAAGTGGGTTTTTAATAAAAAAGGGAAGTGTTTTGTTGGAAGTGAAAAAAATGAAAGAGGAAGTGTTTTTGAGAATGGAGAGAGTAGAAGTTTTATTTTGGTACTTTTTTATATTTTAGTCTTATTTAGGGTGATTTCTATACATGTTAATAAGATTATTATTAAGTATGCATTTGAAATGAATATATGTATAGTGTGGTGTGAGACAAAATGAAGTAGTACTAGTGCCCGGAAAGCAAAAGGAGGAGATAGAAAGGAAGAAGAAGAAGGAGAGGTGTATGGATTTGGTGGAAACAGATTTGTTCATTGGCCTTATTCCTCCTTCCCGCTACGCTACATACTCATAGCTGCTAATAACAACTCATCTTTTTTATTTGCATTACGTACATTTATAGATTATTATGAGTATTAATTACTCGTTTGATTTAGAATCAATTTAATTAGTCCAGCATCCTTAAACTGTAATTGTAAATATAGCGCACATGTCCTTAATTATAATAAGGCCTAGCTATGAACATTATTATACGTAAGCAATTAAGCACATTTTAATTACCCATATGCATGTTGATGTATTTGGATCCGGCCGACTAAGGTTCTATATATGCGTACATGGGGATAATACATCTTGTATGTATGCTTGGTATATATCAATAAATCCTCTTAAATAAAATGCACTCTTTTCCAGACTTTATTTGGGTTTTTAATATTCTCCTTGAATATATACTTGTGTGATGTCATCTATTCTTTAACTTCGTTCTAGTCTATTCCTTCATTTTTACTCATTCCAGTCAAACAGAATGAATTCTAATTTCAGTTACTTCGAATTTGCATACAATGAAATAAAATTTTTAAAAATTATCTATTCTCTTTGTTTCACAAACCTCTTCCGTCCTAATTTTTTGCACACCTCTTTAACATTTCTGCCCTACAAAAAATGTCTAAAATGTACCTACATTATCTATTTTTTGGAGGTAAAAGTTTTGGTGGTATGGAGGGGTTATAAGATAAATCTTGTAAAATCATTTTATATACTACAATATGCATCACATTTTTATTGAAATAAGATTTAAATTAAAATTCATCTAGTTTGATTGGCAAAATTAACATGATCCTCCCTCCACATATACCAATTTAATTAAACTATACGTTTACTATTTACAATGTTAAATTTTACTCACTTTTTTTAATTACTAATTTGATAAAATAATTTATGCATGTCACTTTTTGTTTTGAAGAGTTTTGATGTACTACTTTTGTCCTTGAGTATTTATTAAGTTTAGAACTTTTGCAATCAAAATTTAGAAACTAAGATTACTTATTAAATAAAATTAATATTAGACATTATTAAAAAACAATTCTATTAGTTTTATTTCATAAAATAATTTCAAAACATTCCTTTATCTAATTTATATTCCCTATGACTTTTATTTAATTATAGATCAAATTATAGATTGAAAATGATTTACTGAAAAAGTCAGGACTTGACAAATATTAAAGGACGGGAGCGATAATCACTACAAAAAAATTGACCTTTTGTAGCATAAAATTCTGCCACATACATTTCTTACATCAAATTTTGCCACATATACTTGTTTTAATGGGGTGTTTGTGGCAAATTTTAGAATCTGTCACAATTACCTTGTTACAAAAAGTCAAACTTTTTGTAGTGAATTTTTTAAATTTGCAAATTTTTCTTTATAATTCTATTCCAATTATTAAATAAATTTAGTCAAACATTGTAAATCAATTAGAGTAATTTAAAATAGGATGAAGAAAGTAATATTTCTCAAAAATTAAAATTCAAGGTTTTTTACACAAAATTCAAGGTATATAATTTGAGAAAGCAATGTTTCTAGGTACCCGTTCAAATTCAAACGTGCTACGTGACATTAGACTATAAACACATTTTCATTCATTATATTAAGTGAAATTTGCACTAAATAGGACTAAAATATAATGATTTTCTTAATGTAGGATTTAAATTTTTTTATTCCCTAAATAGGACTTAATAATGACCTAGTGGGAGGAATAATGTCTAGAAATGATGAACATTTATTTGAACAATGATTACTTGATAATGACTAAAGGTCCTATATGAGGAAATAAAAACATATGGTCCTATATTGAAAAAGTCATTATGTTTTAGTCCTATTTAGGAAAATTTCTCTTATATTAATATTCATCTATATATCCAATCATTTTCTCACATCCATATCATCTCTACGTTATCAATCCTAGCTTTGAATACTTCATCAACTCATTTCATTCATCCATCTGTTTAATTAATTGTTCATGGATCAACACACTTTTATTCTACTTTATTTTCAGTATTATTTTAAATGATTTATATTCAAGATTATGTAAATTTTTTAACAAAATCGATGCATAAAAGCATTAGGAAATATATTGAAATAAATATTTAGAAATTATATGCATTTATATTTAAAAAATCAAATTAGAGGAGAAAAATAGAAAAATATTTTAACTAAATAAAATATTGAAATATTTTGGAATTAAATATTGCAAATTCAATATTTAAAAAATAAAATAATTTTTGAATATAATTGGCCCTACATTTTAATGCGTCCATAATACTCCCTCTGTCCACCATAGATCTTCCTAGACACTATTCACAGGGTCAAACTTTACTCACTTTGTTTGGTCAATTTTACTAGTCATTTCATAAAATAATATAGTTTTGTCACCTCTAGTTTTGTAGAACTTTTCATGTACTTTATTACTATATAAATTTTATTTTAAAATTTTACTCCTATAATCAATTAAATTGAATTGAAAATAAAGTCGGTCAAGCTTCGTAACGCGTAATGGGAAGATCATACATGGACGGAAGGAGAAATGAATGTTAAGCATCAACCATCTTTGCTTCATTCTAAATACCTTTACACGTCACGCTAAGGCCTTGGGGTGTGGCACCGAAAGGGGAAGGGAAAGCCACTGGGTGCGGGAAGGGAAGGGGAACAACCCCTAATATATACTCCCTCCGTTCTTAAAAAGTATTCCTATTTTGACTAAATATAAAAATAAGGAGGTGTTGAATTTTCGTTGATTTCAAATTTTGTCCTTGATGTGATGGGTAAAAGTAAGATATGATGGATAGGTTATTAGAGAAAAAGTATGATGTGATAGGTAGGGTATGAAAAAGTAAGGGGTAAAAGTGGTTTTTTAATAGAAAGTGGAAGTGTTTTGTTGAAAGTGGAAAAAAGGAAAGAAGAAGTGTTTTTGAAAACGGAGGGAGTAGTTTATTTGTTTAAATTAAAATAAATGTTAAAAATAATATTAAAAATTGAAGGGGAAAAGGGAAGAAATTTATATGGAAAGGGAAAAGTAAGAGAAAAGAAAATTGAATTTGACATTGTGCTTAGTTCCTTAGTTCCCAATGGGGAAAAGGAGTTCTAATAAATGAAGATGTTCTTTTTTTGTCTCTAATGAAGATGCTCTAATAAATGTAAAATTGACACACATGGTCTATGCTTGGGGAGATTATAGTATGTGGAACGAAAATACTAGAGTCACTAATAAACACTCCCTCCGTCCCCCTAAAATGTTCTCATTTTAACTTTTGGTGGTTTTTAAGGAGAGTTGAAAAAAGGTGAAAGTTTACCATAATACCCTTAATGAAAAATGGGTGGAGTGTATTAAATGAAGTGGGTGAGGTGTAATAAATAAAGTAAGTGGTGGTAGTTGTGGTATTTTAATTGTTAAAAAATGAAATGAGAAGAACTATTGTGGACAAAGAAAAAGGGCTATTGAAAAGATCTATGGGGGACGGAGGGAGTAGTTCATATAGAAATCACCTTAAATAAGACTAAAACATAGAGTAAAATACTAAAATAGGACTTTCATGTTTTTTTTTCCCGAAATAGGACTTTGCACTTGGTAATGTGACTTTGCACTGTGGTAATGTGGCAGTGTATATGTGGACATTACTATACTTTTTTGGTAATGTATATGATCATGTTTGGTAATGTAAGTCCTATTTCGGGAATAAAAACATGGAAGTCCTATTTTGGTATATTTTCAATGTTTTAGTCCTACTTTGGTCTTTCTCCCTAGTTCATAAACTTCAAAAATTTGCCTTTTGTGGATTTGAAATTAAAATATATTTATTTGAGTGCATATTATTTCCTAGGAAAATATAAAAAAAAGTAAGTTTGTTAATTTTATGAACGATTTATTTGTGACTCTAGCATTACTCTATGTGGAAAAGAATATGAGAAATTAAAGATTAGGCTTAAGTTACATTTGGCATCAAAATTCGTGTCCAACCACAAACTTGCGTGAAAATTTCCTCGGATACATTTGAAGAATATGACATGTTCCAAAATAGGGCCATTTGAGGTGGTTAATAGTTCCTACCACATAAATTTTGAATTTTGTTGTTTTCTTGGACTCCCGAAAAGTAAAACAACCGTACGCGCGCAGTAACAAACAAATGCTGTGTCGTATTAATCAAATCACGGATTTAACAGTCAATACCCTGCTGCGGAGGTCGAGGCGGCGGCGGCTGCTGTCATCGAAGACTGGAGCTGCAGGAGGTGGTGGTAGCAGTCCGCCGCCGACGGTCGCTGCTCTGGGTTATGGTCCAAACACCTGTTCTGCAGTTCCCCCAGCAGCTTCGGCACTCCCGCCAACCCACAGGTCTTCACTAGCTGGCCCACCCCCCAAACGTCAACCTTAACCCCATGCAAACCCCTCCCCATCTCCGGCGCGTGACGCCCAC
>OOIL02002122.1:2499966-2510007 GCA_900332095.2 Cuscuta campestris | reverse complement strand
GCTGCAGGAGGTGGTGGTAGCAGTCCGCCGCCGACGGTCGCTGCTCTGGGTTATGGTCCAAACACCTGTTCTGCAGTTCCCCCAGCAGCTTCGGCACTCCCGCCAACCCACAGGTCTTCACTAGCTGGCCCACCCCCCAAACGTCAACCTTAACCCCATGCAAACCCCTCCCCATCTCCGGCGCGTGACGCCCACTCGCCGCCCCGCCGTGCATGTTTATCTGCGGCGCCGCCACCGCCTCGTCGAACCCGGTCAGGAACCACTCCCCGTCGCTCCTCCTCATCACCTTGTCCCACCCCAAGTCTCTGTGCATGAAGGAAAGGTCGTGCAACGCCACCAGCGCTTTAGTCACCTGCTTCAGCGCCTCCACCAGCTCGTCGACGCTCTCCGGCCGGAATCTACACCCTCTCGGCTTGAACACCAGCGCCAGATCCTTCTCCGACGACCGGACGACGACTTCCGCGTGTGGGACCCGGTGGTCAAGAAAGTCGTAAATCTCTTTGACTTCAGTCCACTTTCTCTTGCTTGAGAAATACCTTACGGCACTGTTTGGCGTCAACTCTAATAAGTTCCCATTTCCCAAATCGACTCTTTCGAAATCGCCGTTGATTTTTCCAATGTCAACGCACTTTTCGCCCAACAAAGTCAACAATCCGGCGATCCTCCAGCACGGGACCAACGCCTTCATCCTCTCCGACGGAGTGGATAGATCAACCGTGTAAAGGTCCGTTCGGATGATACGGTCCTGGAAGCGACTCAAGGCACAAAACGTGACATGAAACCCGACGGCGTAGTAGCCTAGGACGTACGGGAGATCATCGTACGTCCAAGTCATCTTCTCGACCAAGGTGGAGGAGGGGTCGGGTTGGCCTTCCCTCATCCGACCGGTCTCCTCTCCCCTCCACAAACAAAAGCTTCGGATGAAGGCAGTCACGTCGGGCCATTGGTCTTGGACCGTTTCAGCTAGAGACGAGGATGATTTGCGACGAACAAAAACCATTTCTGGGGAGCAAAATTTGGTCACGGTGCGGTTGACGCAGTCATCCCAGAGCCCAATGAATGAGTCTGTGCTCGAGTCACTCAGGGTGGGGTGGGACCGCATGACAGAGCCGAGGAGGTCGAAGGTGATGCCTCGGCAGTCGAGGAGTAGTTCGTTACACGCGGTGAAGAATGACTCTTTCCCGTGGGGCAAATCATTGTAGACGTCTTTTCTGAGAGGGAAACGAAGCTCCTCCGGCGGGGGTTCTTGCAAGTACCAGGTGAGTTCAAAGAGGCTTGGCAATGTAGGCGGCGGGACTCGCAAACATCCTACGTAGTACTCCGTTGGATCTTGAAACTCCCACGAACATATTGCTGCATGCATGCAGAATTAATTAAGGAAGAAATTAGTACGTAGTTCATTAGTTGATATGGGGATTAACAATTGACCTCAATTCACGACAAACTCTAAAAAATTTACATGCACACTTACACCGGACAGAAGGTTCCACAGCATGATGGTAAAACCTTTCAGTCATTGGAACTGTAATAAATAATTTTTTGAATGCAGAAAAAAAACCAAAATTAGCATAGGGCAAAGTGAAACAATACTCAGAGTCAAGTAATTGAATCATTTAATAGAAGTTTTAATTTACCAGATGGATGAGGATGGGGAGGTAAAGTAGCAGGCCTCCTCCGGCCAAAGACTTTGAGATGCTGACCGGACATGAAGCGGTCAACGGAGAAGCCTTTAAGAGGGCCGTCTTCAAAGAACTCAACGGTTGAAGCAACCATGGAGTCATCCATGAAAGCCAACTCGTCTGCAGCTAAGAAGGTGGATGCCGGCACAAGCTTCACTCTCCCTCTGTGATGCCCCCCCTCTTCATCAGCAGCCCATATGCTCACACTCTCCTCCCACACCATTCTTATCTTCCCAATCCTCCTCATCCCCGCACTGCCCGGACCACCCAGTAACGGATGAGGAGGTTCTGGCCCCAGTAGCAGCGAATGAGGAGGAGGAGGAGGCTTCGGGACTAGAAAGCTGTCTCCTCTTCCCTGAGGAGTCGTAGTGGACCTCATTCTGGGGCTCATGAACTGGGACAACTCTTCAAACACTTCTTCGTCGAAGGAAGCTGGCAACCTGTGCAGCTTCCTGTCGTAAGGGGACAACCTAAAGTAACTCTTCCCCGTGTTCTCCCTCTCCCACTCGTGAACCTTCCGGAACTCCCCCAGCATGTTGTCCCACTTCGTCCCCGCCGTCTTCGCGTCCCTGTTCACCCCGTGCCGGTTCAAGAACTCCGCCACCTCTCGGTCCTTTTCCGCTCGTGTCTTTCCTCTTCCCGGCGGCGCGTCGCCGCTCCCGTCGTCTGTCGCGGCGGCTTGGTACTGAACCCTCCAGGCCCGGGCCAGCCACAGCATCTCGTTCGGCTTCCACACCGGGCTGACGAACTTGCCCTTCCGGAACTGGTGCTGCTGCGGGAAGTGCTCCGTCGGAGAGGGAGATGACGTGGCAGTGTTCGAAGACGAGGGCTGAGGGTATCCGGACGGTGACGGCGGCGTCGATTCAACCTTGAAGGCGGCGTTTGCCGGTTGTATCTGCTTCCATTGACTGGCGGCGGCTACATTGACATTATACCTTGTCCGTTTATGTTTAGCAGAAGTTTCGGTGACGGCAGCAGGGACGTACGCAACGCCAGGAAGCGGGGGAGGGACGAAGTGAGCGGCGGCGCCGGAAACAGCCGGGAGCGGCGGATTCTGTGGGGTCCCTTCCGCGGGATCTGGAACAGGATCTTCATCAGGAGAGGTGGATGCACGGTTTTCCTGGTTTGGTTCTCCCTTGTGGTCAACCATTTCATCACCAAAATATAGGCCCTATAGGGAAGATATCAAACAAAAAAATGATTATAATTATAGCACATGCTAGTGGTAATAATTAAAGTGTAATGGGAAGAAGAATATGGACCTTCATATAACATGCAGAATTAAAAACCACAAAGAATCTAATTTGTAGCTAGCTATAACATGCATGCCTCAGCTAGATATACATGGAAATTAAAATGAAACTCACAACAAAATATAATATAAACTCCTAGTGCAACTGCTTGCTGCTAGCAGATAGGTTAGTTTGCGCTGGCTGGCCCTGGGAGGTGATGAGAGTGAGGGATAGATGATGAAATATGAATTGAATGAAACTGTTAATTAATTAAATATAGGTAGCTAGCTAGCTAGCTTATTAATTAGCTGGGTCAATAATCAATTAACTACTTGGCGTTATTATTTCTTCTGATGAAATGTGAAATTTGATGGATGTGTTGTGTTGGGTACACATCTGTCCAAAGATGTGCATCTACTCAGAAATGCAGCTGCAAAAGTTGCACCTTTTACATTCATCACTTCCTTGGAAAACGCACCACGACAAAACCCCAACTTCATACTAATTCAAAAATAATTTATTAAATTAATGTCTTCAAAGATATTTTTTTAAAAAAGTACATAATAATAACTAATTTAGAGAAAAAACTAAAAAAAAAAAAAGCAAAACCCATTCTTATTAGGTGATGTTTTTATTGTTTATAAAATAAAAAGAGTTTATGGGCATTGCGCAGTCCGGCTGGTTCTAAATGCTCTCAAGAATAAGGTTCATCATATAAAATAATTAAAAAGAAGATAAAGGATGCACCGAAGAAGCTTTGTCATTTCATATGCAATTTCACATTTTTCTCACTGTTGGTGGAGGTGAGAAAATGTTTTATTTTCAGTTCCGGTAACACTCTTTTTCTCTTCACTCTTAGTAATTAGACTTTAATCACATATTTGTGACAAAGAGTGAAGCATTCATCTTGTACTTGAAAATAATTTTATGCTTAGCAAAGTTGTCTCATAACGCAGTTGTTAAGAATCACACGCACTCAAGTCTTATCTTCTTAACATTCTTTAGCAACGAAATGAAATTTTTTTTGGTGTGGGTGGGGGGAGAGAGCATGCATGCAAAATCGCCTCGCCGGGGAGCGGATAGGTAGACAGGGAATGACAAGTAAATGAGAATCTGAACAGTGGTTAATCTTAGAACGTAACTGAGGTGACAGTCGACGATCACATCGTCGTCTGCCCATATATATCCATCCCTACTTTACCCTATAAAAAGTAAGAAAAGCATTCTCCTATAGCTCCTCCGTCGCATTCATAGGCCGGCGCCGGCCGTTCTCCTTTTCACGTTAATTAATCTCCCTGCAGCTGTCCCTTGCTCTTTTGCGGAGTAGTACTTCACTGCCTTCCGAAAATTTAAACTACACAAGTTCCCACATTAATTCTTGAATAATTCTATAATTAGTCTTTAATTATATGCATTGCTTTTTTATTTTTAACTTTTTATTATTAAATATTATTTTTTCCATATCTTAAATATTTGTTTGTTAATTACTTTTTTGATACATTAAATTTTAATTTAGTGTTGACAAACATTATGTTTACACTCATTCGATTTTTAATGTATCTTAAATGTCTTATTACACATTTATTCAAGAATGGAGGAAGTATGTTCAATGTCTTTTTTTAATACACCCTACGTCCCACAAAATATTCCTTGTTTTGATTTTTAATAAATTAAAAAAGAGTGTAATTGTTGTTGATTTTCCAAAACTGTCCATAGATGTGATAAGTGTAAAAGTAGATGTGATGATGGGTATATTAGTTCGAAAAAAAATGTAATATGATAGGTAGGTTAAGAATTAGCCAAGGTAAAAGTGACTTTTTAAATAAAAATGAGAAAAGTTTTTTGGTACATATGAAAAAAGAAATGAAAAGGTTTTGTGGGACAAAGTGAGTAATTAATTATAAGTATCTTTCCAATGATGGTTATCCTTTTTACCTCCTCATATTTGTATTAAATTAACCGAGGGCTAAAAATGTAATTTTAATGGACTCTCTATATTTCTTTTCGTAGTCAATGAGAGTTGTTACTAAATAAGACTAAAACATAATGATTTTCCTAATGTAGGACTTAAACTTTTTTATTCTTTAAATATGACTTAATAATGACCTAGTGGAAGGAATAATGTCCAGCAATGATGGACATTTAGTTGAATAATGACTACTTGATAATGACCAAATGTCTTACATTGAGGAATAAAAACATATAGTCCTATATTGGGAAAGTCATTATGTTTTAGTTCTATTTAGGTAAATTTCTCTTGTTATTTATGTGGCGTTTGTTCGCGTAAGCCGTCACCCAATAATAATTCACAGCTGTCGTCATTGCTTGGATTCTAAGTCAGCATCCATAAATTTTATTGTTATATTATTATCCATCGGGTTGATAGCAGAATATATGATCGAACCTATAGTCAACACAAAATTATATTTTTAGTGATCAATTTAACATCAACATGATGCACTCAAACAAAGAACTACTTATGAAAATATATCCATAAACGAGGTGCCACAACGGCACAACCCCGAAATTATTTGGTAATAGCTAGTGAACTAATTAAATATGGAAACCTTGATTTTTTTTGAAGGACCAATTTTTGAAATTCGTTAGAGTCTCACATCAGAACTTAAAAAGAAATTAACAAATGAAATAAGTTTATAAGTTCTAGATTTAAACTAAGTAATCGATTGGATATATTTTTTAATGTAGTTCCACCCAAATACTGTTTGACCAAGTCCAGTAATTTCTATACAATTCTAAATTTTATCATGGTATCAAAACAGGTTTTGGCACACATCATTTGTCAATTTATCCGGCTGGACGTTCATTTCTAGCGGTCATAGTCTTTAGCCGAGTTATCCGTAAGAAATACATACCCAACAATTTATTATCCATTTAACCGATTGTTCATTTTTGAAGTTCAGATCCCGCAACTCAGTGTTCTTTTAGTGTTGGCACTCAAATATTCGTTTCAGGGGGATGAAAGTCAATTTGCTAGTGGTCAACCAGGTAGATTCAAAATGACTCAATTATAACCTTGAAGACGAGTCATAGAATATATCCTACATGAGAACTTGATGAGAAAATAAGTTGTTTTTTAAGTTCATGAGTTGAACTAATTAATTAAGTTATCGATTAGATTAAAAATTTTTAATTTACTCTTAATCTTTCAAAATGTTTTGCATTTTAGGAAAACAAAATGAAATTTTAAATTTTTTAAAATTTAGTTTATTTAAAAATATACTGGTATAGATATTAAAAATAAATCTTACATATTTAAAAATTATGTCAAAAGTTCTAGAAAATAAGAAGTAACAAAAATATTTTATTTTATCAAATAAAAATCAATCATAAACAAAAATAATTCAAAGTTTCTGTAACATTTTTGAAAATCGTAGGGGGTAATTCTTTTTGCGATAGGAGACGTATTATTTTATTAAACACGGTAGAGTGACACATGATAACTCATTTTGGTAGGGGTGTTCAATCGGATCGATCCGATCGAAAAATTTCGATATCCAAAAGTTTTGGATCATGTAAAACTCATTCCATATCTGATCCAAAAATATTTGGATAACCAAAATTTGGATATCCGAATTTTCAGATCGAATCACTGGATTATCCGAAAAGTTGACTTTTTAGCCAAATTTAACAAAAAAAAAAAAAATAGCAAAATCAACCCACAATGCAATATCAAATTTAATATATAGATTTACTAAAAGCAAAATTCCACCACTATGTAATGGCCTAATAAAAAAATGATATCAAATTCAATTTTGGAGTAACTTTGGTAAGTTTGCCTAAATAAACCAAAAAAAGTACTACTAAAACAAAAAGTTCCAAAATGCTAATGCAAAAAGTCTAAAATGCTTGAGTTCCAAAATCAACATAGAATTGCATTAAATATAAAACCATAATATTTATCCATAAAATTCCATTAAACATATAGAGAAAAAAGTCGGATATCCGATTATCCAAAAAATTACAGAAATTGAATCCATATACAATCTGATTTTTCTCGGGTATCCGATCCAAAATATCCAAAAGCTAAAATATCGAAACGGATATCCATTTTTCAGATCGGATCTGCCCGGATCGTGGACAGATATTTTGGATCGAATATTTTTGAAAACTCCTACATTTTGGGATGGAAGCAGCACCCTTTCAAAATGAAATGACATTTTTTTATTTTTTCTCTTCATTTTCTATTTATCCAAACTATAAATATACCTTGTAAAATAGTTTTCTATTCATCCAAATAATAATTCACTTTCAATTCTTCAAGTTTCGATTCTCTTCCCCTCATCTAGGGATGACAACGGGTCGGGTTCGGGTCGGATAGTACTATACCCGAACCCGACCCGACTTTTAAAACCAAAACCCGAATCCGACCCGAAACCCGACTTTTTAAGCCAAAAACCCGACCCGACCCGAACCCGACATTTCAACCCGAAACCCGAACCCGACCCGAACCCGACTTTTAACCAATAATCAATTCGACGTACCCCAATAATTTTGAAAAGATTAAATCTAATTTTTTTGTGTCTCTTTTTTATGTCTCATTTTTTATTAAGGAATTATAAAAATGATTTAAAAAGGCATACTTGATATAGTAGATTAGTAGCACTTTGTCAAGAGATTATACGGAGTGCTCATTATATCCATAGATAGACTTTTATGTAATAAAATATTCGGGTTTTAGTCGGGTCGGGTGCGGGTTCGGGTCGGGTCGGGTGAAATTATAAATCCACACCCGACCCGACCCGATGTCGGGTTCGGGTAAAAAATTTCGGGTCGGGTTCGGATTATTTTATTCTCGGTTCGGGTTCGCATATTTTAGTAGTCGGTCGGGTCGGTTAAGCTCGGGTTCGGGTTGAATTGCCATCCCTACCCTCCTCTTACCTTGAAAACAATTTCTCGTCCTTTCATTTCTTTGTTTTTACCCGAATCATTTTCTCCTTAAAAAAAAAATGTTGGGATTACAGGTAGCGTAAAGGCAAGTAACTACCTGCAAGGGGAAAGTCGGCTCCCCGGGGGCGCCAGTCCGGCCGACAGCAAAACATTAAATAGTCAATCCTATGCAACAAATTTCATTAGGTGCAATTAATTACTCCAAGCGAAAGTAGATGTAGTAACTTTTTTAAGTGTTTTTTGGCACCCTAAAGTACGTGCATTCATAACTTGATCCACTCCCTCCATCCCCGTCAAAAACAATCTCATCCTTCACAAAACCATATAAAATTTAAGTTTTATATAGTTATTTAAAATAAAATTATATATAAAAGTTTTAAAATATATACACAATACATTTTATATAATAAGAGATGACAAGAATATATATTTTACACTACAAACAAATGACTAAAACTTTTGTAGTTAATTACAAATACTCCGTAATGATGTAATCCAGATCATTATTGAAGAATGAATATTTTCACATGAATTATTATGGGAGATTACATGTGTATATATACAAGAGTTTCCTAATGATAATAGGAAACAGTATTAATTACACCCTATACAATTATGGAAGCTACCAATATACATTAATATTAAATATAGTAAGAATATATTTAACATGCTCCCAACGGCACCAAAGAAAATCGCCGCACACCCAGACAATCTCGAAACTCGGAGAAAATCATGGTGGGTAGTCCCTTGGTGAAAATGTCAGCATACTGTAATGAAGAAGGCACATGAAGGACTCGTATCTGACCAAGGGCTACTCTGTCTCGCACGAAATGAATATCTACCTCAATATGCTTTGTGCGCTGATGTTTAACTGGGTTGGCCGAAGGGTAGACAGCACTGATGTTATCACAGAAGACCAGTGTGGATCGCATCAGTGGTTGCCGGAGTTCTAGAAGAAGATTGCGCACCCAACAGACTTCAGCGACAGCATTAGCGACAGCTCGATATTCTGCTTCAGCACTGGATCGAGAGGTGGTGAGTTGTCGCTTAGACGACCAGGAGATGAGATTGTCGCCTAGAAAAATGCAGTAATCGGATGTCGATCGACGAGAATCTGGGCAGCCAGCCCAGTCAGCATCAGAGTATGCCCGCATATGATCTATCTGAGATGGTGAGATGGTGATGCCATGTGTGGGTGTACCGTGAAGATAGCGCAAGACGCGCTTCATGGCCGTGACATGCGGCACTCGAGGATCATGAAGGAAGAGACATAACTCCTGTACGGCATAGGTAATATCCGGGCGTGTGAAGGTGAGGTACTGCAGCGCTCCCACAATAGAGCGATAGAGAGAGGGATCAGGCGCTGGAGGACCAATGGTGGCCGAGAGCTTCCCGCGGGTGTCCACAGGTGTAGAAACGGGTTTGCACGAGGTCATGCCTGCCCGCTCAAGGATGTCATAGATAAATTGAGTCTGAGTGAGGAGTAGGCCGTGAGATGTCCGTTGGACATTGATCCCAAGAAAGAAGTGAAGGTCACCCATATCTGTCATAGCAAACTCCCCTTTTAGTCGTTCTGTGAGCTGGTGTAGTAAGGCAGTGGATGATGCAGTGAGGACAATATCATCAACATAGAGCAGAAGTAGGGCCATGTCCTGACCGCGACTGTAAACAAACAAGGAGGCATCACTCTTACACCCACTGAAGCCAAGAGAAAGAACAAATCCTGTGAATCGCTGGTACCAAGAGCGGGGGGCTTGCTTGAGTCCATAGAGTGCCTTATTTAATTTGCAGACATAATGTGGGCGAGCAGGGTCCTGAAATCCTGAAGGCTGAGCGGTGTAAACAGTGTCTGAGATGTAGCCCTGCAAGAATGCATTTTTGACGTCGAACTGGTGGATCGGCCATCCTTTGGACACGGCTAGGCTCAAAACGATGCGTATAGTGGCCGGTTTGACAACCGGGCTGAAAGTCTCGTCGTAGTCGATGCCATGGCGTTGGTTGAACCCACGAACAACCCATCGGGCTTTGTACCTGGACAGTTCACCTGTTGGGCCAAGTTTGTGGCGGAAGAGCCATTTTCCGGAGATCACATTTTGATTAGGGGAGGGGGGTACTAGATCCCATGTATGATTAGCTATCAAGGCATTATATTCATCTAGCATAGCATTGTACCAGTTAGGATCTTTGAGAGCACTACGGTAGGTAGGGGGTATGGGGGAGAT
>OOIL02002122.1:2481279-2485517 GCA_900332095.2 Cuscuta campestris | reverse complement strand
GGACCCCTCAATTGCAAGATTTGATGAAGATTTGCAAAACCCCCAATTTTGGATCCAATTTCGAATTTTAGGGTTTTTTCGAGTAGAAAAATTCAGATTCGAGAAGTTACAGGCCATATTAGACAAAATGGTTTGGATATTATTGATCCTCGTCTCAAGACGAAGAGAATGACATTGGTCCCGCCGGAATCGGAAAAAGTTCATTTTCCGGCGACTTTGACCGGCGGGCGGCGGCGGCGGGGCGTGGAAGAAAAGAAAAGAAGAAATGGGGTCAAATTGAAAATTTTAAAATATATAAAATTCGAATTTGGCCCTAATGACCGGAAGTTAACCTAGAAACGGGCTAATGGCTCATTAGTGAAAGGATTGTGTAAGTTCAGAGATTTTTGTGAAAGGATTTGAAGTTCAGGTACCACTTCGAAATTCCAGCTAAAGTTCAGGTACCATTTGTAAAATTTACCCGTGGTGGAACACAACGTGGACATTGTTTAACCACGTCCATTTGATCACGAATTTGAAACAATAATCTTTATATAAACGGAGTAGCTAGTATATCTTCTCTTCTCATCCAATGGAAATGGGCAATTAAGTTTTTTGATCGAGAATCCGGACGAGCTGAGTAAGAATGTCTTACTCCATCCGTCTACAAATTATATTTCCGTTCAATAGGTCAAATTTTATTCATTTGTTGGCCTATTTTTGTTGTCTAATTGATAAATTAATATAGTCATGTTACCTCTATATAGTCATGTTGGTCAAATTATATTTTTTAATTTAGAAATCACCTTAAATAGGACTAAAACATAGTGAAAAGTACCAAAGTAGGACTTTCATGTTTTTTCCCGAAATAGGACTTTGCACTTGGTAATGTGACTTTGCACTGTGGTAATGTGGCAGTGTACATGTGCACATTACTATACTTTTTTTGTAATGTATATGACCATGTTTGGTAATGTAAGTCCTGTTTCGGGAATAAAAACATGGAAGTCCTATTTTGGTATATTTTCAATGTTTTAGTCCTACTTTGGTCTTTCTCTCTTCTTAATTCCACATCATTTCTTATATAAAATGATTTGAAAAAATAACTTCAATTAGACATCGTAACACGCAACGAGAAGATAATTGTTGGACGGAGGGAGTAATTTATTACATAGTACAAATATACAACAACGTAACGAACTATATATACGGAGTGTTGAAATATTGGAATAATAATATTGCTCTTCGAATTATGGAGTACATGATAGAGTATATATAGGAGAGACTCCTAACACAACTAGGAATAGAGAATGGAAACTAACTAACATACAACATCTACCACAAATAGGATTAGGAAACTGACTAATAATGAAACACTACCATAACCAATACTACAAGAAGTACTATTAGTATTATTGTCTAACAACCCCCCTCAAGCTGAACTCTGGCTGAAGCAAGAGGAAGCTTGAACACTAGCTGGAAACTGAAAACTTTGAGAAGAGAGAAGTCTGATATGCGCTGGTGGCTGCTCACGTCGTTGGAGAAGAGAGAAGTGTGACGCGCACCGGTGGCTACTGACATCGTTGGAGAAGAGAGAAATCTGACGCGCGCTGGTGGTTGCTGACGTCGTTGGAGAAGAGAGAAGTGTGGCGTGCACTGATAGCTGCTAACGTCGTTGGAGAAGAGAGAAATTGACGTGCGCTAGTAGCTGCTGACGTCGATGAAGATGAGAGAAGGTTGACGTGCGCTTGTAGCTGCTGACGTCGAAGAAGAATAGAGAAAGCTACTGGAGGTGCCTGTTTGACTAAAGATCCTTGACATTTTTTGTCTTTTTCTTGGATCCGGGCAATGCCCTATTTCTTTCTTGAAGGGGTGAGTTGTAGAGGTCGTATTTCCTCTTTCACTACTTCCTCTCTTGGCTTTGCTTTTGTGCTGATTTACTTTGGATTTTTAATGATTCAACAGAAGAGAAAGAGAAGGGAGGTTGATGGGGAAAAAAAAATTGTGTATGAGATTTTGATATGGTGAATTGGAGAGAAACAACAATCATTTTTTTTTCCTTTTTTGAGAAGATAGGATGATCTGAGAGAGTTTTTGAGGAGTTGAGTTTTTTTTGAAGAACCATGGAGATGACAAGAGAGAAGCTACTCTTTTAATAGTTTTTTTGTGTGATTTCAACAAGGGTTTTTTTTCATTTGAGTGGAGAAGTTGATTTGAGGATAAAGAAGGAAAAGAAAATAGATGTGAATAGGGTGGAGCCGCCGTCGCCGGAATTACCGGCGGCGGCGACGGAAGCAAAGATCTTTTTTTAGGTCACCAAGAGCGGTGGCTCCGATACCATGTTGAAATATTGGAATAATAATATTGCTCTTTGAATTATGAAGTACATGATAGAGTATATATAGGAGAGACTCTTAACACAACTAGGAATAGAGAATGGAAACTAACTAACATACAACATCTACCACAAATAGGATTAAGAAACTGACTAATAATGAAACACTACCATAACCAATATTACAAGAAGTACTATTAGTATTATTGTCTAACATCCCCCCTCAAGCTGAACTCTGGCTGAAGCAAGAGGAAGCTTGAACACTAGCTGGAAACTGGAAACTTTGAGAAGAGAGAAGTCTGATATGCGCTGGTGGCTGCTCACGTCGTTGGAGAAGAGAGAAGTGTGACGCGCACCGGTGGCTACTGACATCGTTGGAGAAGAGAGAAATCTGACGCGCGCCGGTGGCTGCTGATGTCGTTGGAGAAGAGAGAAGTCTGACGTGCACTGGTAGCTGCTAACGTTGTTGGAGAAGAGAAAAATTGACGTGCGCTAGTAGCTGCTGACGTCGATGAAGAAGAGAGAAGGCTACTGGAGGTTCCTGTTTGACTGAAGATCCTTGACATTTTTTGTCTTTTTCTTGGATTCGGGCAATGCCCTATTTCCTTCTTGAAGGGGTGAGTTGTAGAGGTCTTATTTCCTCTTTCAGTACTTCCCTTCTTGGCTTTGCTTTTGTGCTGATTTACTTTGGATTTTTATTGGTTCAACAGAAGAGAAAGAGAAGGGAGGTTGAGGATTAGAATGAGTGATTTTAGAGAGAAAAAGTAGGTTAAGAATTGGTGATGGAAAAAAAAAATTGGGTTTGCGATTTTGATATGGTGAATTGGAGAGAAACAACAATCACTTTTTTTCCTTTTTTTGAGAAGATAGGATGATCTGAGAGAGTTTGTTAAGAGTTGGGTTTTTTTTTGAAGAATCATGGAGATGACAAGAGAGAAGTTCCTCCTTTCATAGTTTTTTTGTGTGTGATTTCAACAAGAGTTTTTATTTCTTTTTTTCATTTGAATGGAGAAGTTGATTTGAGGATAAAGAAGGAAAAAAAATAGAGGTGAATAGGGTGGAGCCATCGTCGCTGGAATAATCGACGATGGCGGTGTGAGCAAAGATCTTTTTTTTAGGTCACCAAGAGCGGTGGCTCTGATACCATGTTGAAATATTGGAATAATAATATTGCTCTTCGAATTATGGAGTACATGATAGAGTATATATAGGAGAGACTCCTAACACAACTAGAAATAGAGAATGGAAACTAACTAACATACAACATCTACCACAAATAGGATTAGGAAACTGACTAATAATGAAACACTAGCATAACCAATACTACAAGAAGTACTATTAGTATTATTGTCTAACATAGTATGCATGTATTATTATTGGAAGAACTCCATTAACAACCGTACAAAATAAATAAATAAATAAATCAATCAATTAAATAAAGCAAATGAGCGTGATTGGAAGTATTAAACATATATATACTTCATCCCGGTCGGCCCCTAGTGTGAAATATTATTATTATTAATTATTGGCGATACCGATGCATATAATAACAATATTATTATTATTATGCTGCTGGCTTTCTAGCTGTTTAGAGCATAAATCAGATTCCGTTGCAGCTCTTGAAAATCAACTCTTGCATGAGAACTAACCTGCAAGAATATATATATCACACACCACTAAATATGTTGCCTCACATTAATTAATCCAACATGTCTCATCGATAACTATACTACGGAGTAATTATGAACATTTATAATTCACAACATTAAATTTTTAAGAAAATATTTTATTCAATTCCCGGAGTTATTAAATTAGCTGGACTTCGAAAATGATCATCGTAATAATTATACTCTCCAAAAAAGACCCCTTGTTTTGTTTTAGTTTGAAATGAAATTTAAAAAAAATATAATTATATGATTGAAAG
>OOIL02002122.1:2436279-2476279 GCA_900332095.2 Cuscuta campestris | reverse complement strand
AAATTAAAAAAAGAAATCAACAATAATAAAAAATACATTAATATTTGGCCTTAATCTCTTTTTGTCTTTCATTAATAAAAAACTAAAGTAAAAAAACTGAGGTAAAAAATACATTCCTAAAAAAAACTAAGGTAAAAAATTACACTTTCTTTTTTTTGCTTCCAACGGCTAAATAAGTCGCTATAGGAGGGGGAAGGCTGCATCAAACGTATGACGCTGATGCAATGACACCCCGAAGAAGCCCCAGGGGCGGTTTTTAACGCCTCCTGGGCTTCAAAAGGAGCATAACGCCGCTCGGCGTGATATGTATTTCCAGTGGTCTGAATTATTAATAATATCCATTTACTTAAACACTCTTGTATTTTATTTTTTTTACTCCGTATAAAATCTAGACTAATTTTATTTTTTATTAATGTTACCATTTGTAAATACAAAAATATCAAAAACCGCATCATTAGCATTTAGCAGTGGACAAAGACCCACGCGACCAGGCGGGCTGGGCACGGTGCACATGCTTATCATTATTGATACCCCGCCACATTCTCATTGTTTGCAACACCTCCGGGTCCACATTCCATTCCGCGATAAAATAAATTTTGGGTGTGTATCAATTTTTTCTGGATCGTTTTAAATAAATATTTTTATATTTTTTCTTCTAAATAACAAATGCTTATTTAAGTAATAATTTAAAATATAATTTCATAATTTAAAGTATAACTTTATAATATTTTTAAAATTCCACAAATTAACAGAAATAAAAAACTTATTTAAAGCTTATCATATTGTTGATTAAAATACTTTACATTAATATACTTTCTTGAAACATGCCCAATAAATATTAAAATCAAGAGTAGGATTCAAATCAAGTTCTTCTAGTTTTTTTTTTGAAAAACTTTTTACATGATTTTTTAGAATGTTAATTTTATATTTTATATTAATCTTTTAAAAAAATGAATTAAAAAAATATAAAATTTTCTTTTGTTTTAAATAACGTGGCAAATATGGTGGGATGGAGAAAGTAAAAAGTAAGGAGATATAAAGTGAAGAAATTAGCGAGTGACAGATGATTCCAAGATGACCAATTGGTTCATCATCAAAATCCTCTTCACAATATTCTTCCTCACACCAACAACACAAATTTCGGCATCAAACCCACCGCCGATCCAACGGCAAGTAACAGCAACGCCTCCGCCGCTGCCCGTTCTCCCCCTCCCCACTTTCTCTCAGCTCAAATGGCAGCGCCGGGAGATCATCATGTTCTTTCACTTCGGCGTCAACACATTCACCGACCGGGAATGGGGAACCGGCCAAGAGAGCCCGGCGATCTTCGACCCGGCCTCCCTAGACGCCGGCCAGTGGATGGAGACGGCGGTCCAGGCCGGAGTCTCCCTCGCCATCCTCACCGCGAAGCACCACGACGGCTTCTGCCTCTGGCCGTCGAAATACACCGACCACTCCGTTGCGGGAAGCCCGTGGAGGAACGGCGAGGGAGACGTCATTCGGGAGTTTGTGGACGCCGCCAAGGCCCGCGGCGTGGATGTGGGCTTGTACCTTTCCCCTTGGGATCGCCATGATCGTAGATATGGTCGCACCAAGGAGTATAATGAGTACTACTTGGCTCAATTGCAAGAACTTCTCAACAAGTAAGTTTATTTATGAAAAATTTACCTAAATAGGACTAAAATATAATGACTTTCTCAATATAGGACCATATGTTTTTATTTCTCAATGTAGGACATTTGGTCATTATCAAGTAGTCATTATTCAAGTAAATATCCATCATTACTGGACATTATTCCTTCCACTAAGTCATTAATAAATCCTATTTAGAGAATAAAAAAATTTAAGTTCTACATTAGGAAAGTCATTATGTTTTAATCCTATTTAGTGCAAATTTCACTTTATTTATTTGTATACTTTTACTGGTTATTTGATTCAATAAAATATTTTTGTTGTTTTTGGTTTTCTTAACTCTTCATATATTTTTGAAGAGTGTAATTTATACAAAGTATAAGGAGTATTAATTTGTAATTAAGATACTTTGAGCACTAATAAATTTGCAATTATTTGGTTTGCATCATCCGTATGGGACACGACGTGGTGAAGTTATGGAGGTGTTAGAGAAATATGGTTTGATGGAGCAAAAGGTCCAAATGCACCAAACATGACATATTACTTCAATGATTGGTTTGAAATGGTGGACGAGTTGCAGGGCAGCATTAACATATTCTCCGACGCCGGCCCCGGCATAAGATGGGTTGGGAATGAGAAAGGCTTCGCCGGAGACACTTGCTGGTCCACCATCAACCGCACCTCCCTTTCCATTGGCGACCCCACCACTCTCGAGTAAGCTCTCAGAACAATTATTTAACATTTCTTGGTTGAAATTAATATATTTTCTTAGACATTTATCATTAAACGAGTGGGTGCAGTTACCTGAGAACCGGAGACTCGAGGGGAACAGACTGGCTGCCGCCGGAATGTGACGTGTCGATCCGGCCGGGGTGGTTCTGGCATAAATCAGAAACCCCGAAGACGGTCGGAGAGCTTCTGGAGGTTTACTACAACTCCGTTGGCCGGAATTGCCTGATGCTGCTGAACGTGCCGCCCAACACAGAGGGACTAATATCCGACGCCGATGTCGTGCGACTGAAAGAGTTCAGAAGGGCAATTCAGACCATATTCTCAAAAAATCTGGCCGGAGGGTGCTCGGTGGAGGCAAGCAGCCAGAGGGGAGGGGTGAGTGGTGGGTTTGGGCCTGAAAACGTGGTGGGCGGGGACGACGACATATGGACTTATTGGGCTCCGGCGGACGAGTACACGGGCCACCATTGGATCAAGCTCGTCAGCCCGAAGAGGTTGAGATTCAATGTGGTAAGGATTCAAGAAGCGATTGGGTTGGGGCAGAGAGTGAGGCGTCACGAGGTTTACGTGGATGGAGTGAGAGTTGCGAATGGAACCACGGTGGGGTACAAGAGGTTACACCGGCTCGAGAAGGGGGTTGTGGAAGGGCGCGTCGTGACGCTCAGAATAGTCGGGTCACGGGCAACGCCTTTGATCTCCTCCTTCGCCCTCCATTTTGATCCCTTTTGGCACCCTAATAAACAACACCAAGACAAAATAGTACTCATGTGAACATTTGCATTCAAGTCATTGGACAAATGTTGGAGGGATGGATGGATGTAGTATTTGCCTATTTGAGTTTCAAACGTGTACTGCAAAAGTAAAAATAAAAATATGGTTTCAGAATATGTATACGTACAAATGCTCACCAAGTTTTACAATAGACTAATGCGCAGTCACGCTATTATAACCCATCGGTCGGTCCGCATCATCTTCTTCGCTCAGCCCATCACCCTGACTGCCCGTGTCAATCGCTGCTCTCAAGAAGAAGAAGAAGAAGCCGTGAACCCACTCCCCATGATCAATAGCGCCAAGAGATGCACAAGCCGAAATAACATTAGCCATTGTGATTTTATCTGGTATGACTTATCATCACCAGAAATCTGCATTTCATGGAACAAATCCAGAGCCTCCTTACCTCTACCGCACTGAACAAACCCTGTGATCATTGAATTCCATGTGACGATGTTCTTCTGTCATTCTCCTGAAAAGATCCATGGCGAAATAAAGTTGCTTGTTTCTCAAACACCCCACGATCCTCTCGAATTCCATGACACAATATCTCTGTCACACATTTCGTCAAACACCTGCGCTGCTTTGTCAAGAAGCCCACATCCAGAATAAAAACTGATCAATGAGTCTTGAACCATAACATCACAGTCAAATCCGAACTTGAAAACAGGTGAATGGATGCTTTGACCGGAAAAACCGGCCCTCTTAGCACATTCTTTCAACACAAAGAGCAGCGTAATAATATCTGGTGTAAACCCATCAAGTAACAATCTTTTCTACAAAATTAAAGCTTGGCGACAAGCCGGCTCACTTTTCTTGGAGGCGTGAGCTCTGATCATGGCATTGTAAGCAAACGAACTCAGGCTGGGGATGAGTCTGAAAACATTGTCGGCATAGCTGAGAGAGCCAGAGTTTGAGACAACGCAGAAGAAAATGAGGCGAGAATCTCGGTTTGAGTTCATTCATGTTCCTGCAATTGTTCAGTAGCCTTGCCAGTGTGTTCTTGAGATACACGCGTTTGGGTTCCATCTTTTTTTCCGACTTCTAATGCTAAATTGAAAATGGCTATTATAGTAACTCATCGATTCTATGAAGACAAATTGAAAAGACAAAAAATCAAAAAAAAAAAAAAAGGATAAACGAAATCTCGTAAAAGAGTGACGACTTGTAGGACTTTGTCAAAATTGTACAATGATGAGTAGTCTTCCCTACGCTGTTATTATTTCTTCACCATTTGCGAATATTCCCTCTGCCAAACATGTAGCTGTTTTGTCGATCGGAAAACCCCACTCTTCCTCCCGAGAAACGACCACCACCTCCTCTTCGATCAGGAAAGCCACCGCCTCCTCTACGATCCGGAAAGCCAGCGCCGCCTCCGCCGCGACCATATCTTCCACCACGGGATTTTTCTCTTTCTTGCAACCTCGGCAAGGATTCCACAATCTCCAGCTTTATGTCGAATTCATTTTCGGCACCTGCAAATGTATATTGAAACTAGTCCATAATTCTTTTCCAATAAAAACACCAGTTTGGCCTTGGCTCCTTTTAAATAGGTAGTGCATGAGCTTGCCTATTTAAAACACAAATCTTAGCCGAAAATGATATCCCTAAGAAAGGCAAAGTTTATCTCTCCATCAATTGTATTAAAAAAAATGACAAATGAATTACTCCCTTATTCTAATTAAAAATTAAAAAATTAGAATAAATTTATTTGTATGTCAACTGTACAAAATTTTAATTGTGCATCAACTGTTCAAATTTTTTTGTGCCCTAGAATCATATCTTAAATTTTGGGTGGCTTACGTTTAACAATAAAACGTATTGGTCAGTTGATATTTCACACAATTTTGTATAGACCTACATATAAGAATAATAAACAAATCTTTACTAGCCTTATAAACATTCTTTTTTGTAAAAAAAAATAATAAAGGAATAAAAACACTTTTGATATATAAGAAGTACACAACAAATGGTATAAAGCTTAAGGGCGATATAAGAAAATGGTACTCCCTCCGTCCGGGAAAAAACTTCCCATTTGGACTTTTCTTCATTTTTTTTGAAGGGTTGACTATGGGTGTAATTTCCCTAAAATGCCCTCCCTCTCCCTCCCCCCTCCTGACCAGCCGACAATCACCGTCCCAACCATCGCCGCTAGTACCTCCTTTGCCGCCCGTCACACCAACACTCATTTCTCCTCACCATCGCCGCCACTCAACTGCCGGCAGCCTCACCATCGGCGCAAGCCCCACCTCCACCTCCAGCCCCACCTCCATCTCCACCGTGGTGCAGATCTAAAAGAAGATGAAGAAGAAAAGGACGAAGAAATGCAGATCTAGACTCACTGTCACCGTCACCGTCGCCGTCACCGCCACAATCGCCGCCGCCATGCTCAGATCTAGAAGATGGAAGATATATAAGAAGGGAGAGAAAAAGAAGGAAAAAAAGAGGGGGAGAAAGAAGAGAAGAAGAGGGGGACTGAGGGAGAAAGAAGAGATGAGATGTACGGGGAAGAGGAAGAGACAAAGAGAAAGAAGAAGAAGAAGAGAAGAAAGAGAAGCAGAAAGAAAGAAAAACGATTGAGAAGAGAGAAAAGGGTGGGGGGACGGGACGGGTAGATCTAGGAAGGAAGTTTGAGAGGGTAAATGAAAGTGATTGATAAGGGTATTTTTGGAAGAATTGTGGTTAAAATTAGAAATGGGAAGATTATTTTCGGACGGAGGAAAACGATAAATGGGAAGATTATTTCCGGACGGAGGGAGTATAAGAAATACATGTTTATCTAGGGTGAGAGTGGAGTTGCAATAATCGAAGGGTGATATCCCCAGATAATCAAGTCCTTAAAAGGATACCTTCCGTAATTAATTATATTCATATCAATAGTCTATTTTCATATTCTGGTGGAATTAAAATCCATAAGATTGTCAATTAAACAAAAAAAATTGAATTGCATATCAAAATGATATCATCATGGGTAAAGAAGTAAAATAATGTCCAACCTAAACGGAAATATAGAAATTATTAGAGATGGCAAAATACAGACCAGATAGAAACCTGTTCACGTCTTCTGTACATACATCAAACACCGCTCCTCCATCGACCGTCAATGCAACTCCTTTGATTGATTCAACCATTGCTTCAGGTAAAAATCTTTTCAAGGAACTATACACAAATCTGGCATGGTTTTTTAATCATAAGTAAATAATCTTATCAGATAGAATCACAGTTATAGGATGTTGGCCTGCTAAGACCTTTTTTTTTTTTTTGCACCTACCCTATGGCAAAGGGCAATGCTAGGAAAACCCCACTTATGACACTACTTTTAACACTCACAAACACTTCCCCATACACCGTTATTGTATATGTGTTCGCCTTTGGTATCAAAATGGTGTTATAAGTGGGGTTTTCCAAGCCTTTTTCCTCTATGGGATAATTGGGTTGTTGTTGCGGGAAATAAAATAAGTAAATAAATATATATTTTAAATAGAAAAGAAAGAAAGAAAGAAAAACGTGAATGCTTACGAAGGAGAATACACAGGGCCTCCACTCACAAGGCGCAGAGTAACATAATTCTCCATTGAAGTAAGAAGTGAGCGCCTCTTCATCTTAGTATATCCCTGCAATTTCAAGTATTCTCACATCCCGGGAAATCTAATAATGAAAATCACCATGCAAAACATTGGACTAAACATAAAAACGGGCTTAGAAGAAACAACTCACTGAAGCTTTTGCAAGTGCCTTTGCAAGAAGTTCAACAGCAGAGAGATTAGAGGCATTCATCAAGTTCTGGGCAGCTCCTATGAAGGCTGGTATCACACTTTGCACATTCAAAATCAACTCAGAACTTGTCAATATGATACATGTGATATTTCTAAGAAAAACACAGGGAAAAAAAGAGCATTATAAATACAGATATGTATGTACCTATCAGAGATTGCCACAATTTCTTCAGCAGCTTCTCTGCCAACAATTTTGGCAACATCAGCTGGTTGTGGAGCAGCCATCATCTCAAACTTCACACCAGAATCCTTTTCGATCTTTGAAATGTTTGACTTCTTTGGATCATAAAACATGACTGCCACCCCACTATTACCTTGTGAAATGAAATGAGAACACAGCATTCCTTAGTTCCAACATTTAAGCATCTCACATTTGTTGTCAGTCTAGAACTATGAAATTCTAGATTTCAACCCAAAACCAATTGGCAATGAGATAAGTAACTCATATTCTTATATACTCCCTCCTTCCCAATGATTTTGTCCACTATTCCTTTTGGGTTGCCCCAATGTATTCGTCCACTTTCCTTATATGGTAAACTAAATATCCTATAGTGACCCTTTTGCCCCCAATTACATCTCCCTTTTTTCTCTCTCACCGTCCTCTCTTTGTGAGACTAAAAGCCACAATCTCTTCATCCATTCTCTCTCTTCTTGTTTCAATAACTTACTCTAAATCCTTCATCGTCATACTTTTCAACAGCTACCTTACTCATTAGTGACAGATGAATTGAAACTATGGATTTGGTGAAGAATGATGGTGCTGGATCCACACTTTTTCTCGATTGCAGATCTCTCCTTCAGCAAGTACAGGTGCAGCAACCTAGATCTAAGCTTTTATCGGTCGCAGGTCTGTCCTCGAGCCAAAAATCTAAAAACAATGGATCCCCAAGCTTTTCTCGCTCAGAGATCTATTCCCCGGCATCCACAGATGCAATAGCAATAGATTTAGGTTTTTCTCTGTCGAAGATGGTGCCCTCTTGTCATGATTCAATCAAATTGAAATAGATGGCGGATCCAAGTTTTCTCTTCTTTGTGTGCTGTGTTTGCACTTTATTTTTTTATTCTAGGTTCTAGATACATCTGATCTTTGAAAGATTTTTTAGTGAAATTTTCACTTGATTTGTGTTATTGATGAACAATTGATCAATAGTAAATTGAGTTGTGTCAGTGATAAGTTATTGATTAACAAAAGCATTTTTTAGTCCATATTTGACAGACGGTCAAAAATAGGGACCAGTTTGTCTAAGTAGTAAGCAAGGGTACATTGGTGATATTATATTTTCCTTGGTCCAAGAGCCAAAATGAAAGTGGACGAAAACACCAGGATGGAGGGAGTCTTACTCTTCTGAAACTGGGTATTGGTCGTGGAACTTTATATCCTCAATAGTTTACCACTTATGTACCTAATTTAATACTCTGTACATTCATAGATGGATGACTCACTTACCTGCCCTTCCAGTCCTTCCAGATCGATGAATATAATCCTCAGCATCTCGCGGAGGTTCACACTATAAATTAATTTATTAACACACACAAATTGTTAACATAAAAAATTGAAAGAAAAAAAATACTATGTACTAGAGAAACAAACCTGAATTACTAGCATAACGTCAATGTCCAATCCGCGAGCAGCCACATTCGTCGCGACTAAGGTCATAAACTGGCCTAATCTGAATCCAGAAAGTGTAACCTAAGAGCAAATAGGCCAATCATTTGAGGCAAGAAAACGCTGGAGTTATCCCACATCTAGTAAACCTCATTTCTTGAGAGCTCTTTTAGAGTGAGTTAATCCCAACAGTTATTCTTAAGAGTAAAAAAGTAACAAATTTGAGAAGCAATAAAGAACAAAAAATATACCTCACGTTGGGCCTGTTGAATATCACCATGTAAAGGACGAGCATCGGGTAACAATGAAGCAAGTTCAGAAGCATAATCCTTAGTTTCAGTGAAAACAATAGTGCGGCCTCCACTAGGAGAGATATAAAATCAAATTTCATGAAATGGAATTGGCATACACTATGTTTTCTGATATATCATTCTCTAAATAAGCAAATAACCTGCTATAGCATCGAATGATATCAGGAATGAGTTGAGACCTGGCAGAACTTGAGCAAGGAATAATAACATGTCTCACACTGGTGCTTGCCTTCATTTTATCATTTCCAACTATGTCTATAGTTTTCTTGTCTTGTTTAAGAAACTTAGATGCAATCTGGCCAAACCAAATACAGGTTTTGTTCAGAAATCTTGCCAGTTACACTAAATAGAATCATATGATGGTAAACGAACATGTTTAACCCAATCCGGCAAAGTGGCACTGAAAAGAAGTGTTTGAACTTGTCTTGGATCTTCTACTTTTCCTTCAAATTTAACAAAGAAATAGCATAGACAAATAAAGAGAACTTTAGTAATGATTATGAACAAAGTTTAAAGCAGCCAAATAAATTTTAGAACACAAAACTTCACAGGGTTTGACGAACTTAACAAATACCTAGAATAAATTCGACATCATCAACGAAACCAATTCTCAGCATTTCATCCACTTCGTCAAGAACGCGAAACTTTAAAGAGGTCAAATCAATGTTTCCCTTTTGTATGAGGTCCTGTGTAACAATATGTGAAACATAAGGATGTCTTGACTTTAACATCAGTATGATATTATCCCCGATAGTCAATTTTCCAAGGAGCATGTAACCTTGATTCGTCCAGGAGCGCCCACAATAATATCAACCCCTTTACTTAATTTAGTTTGTTGGGGAGCATAGGGAGAACTTCCATACAAACAGCAAGATGACAGACCCAATGCCCCGCCATAAAATTCAAAATCAGCAAAAACCTGTTATGCACCAGGACTTAAGAATAAGAAAACTCAAAAACACTACAAAAAAAGGAAGTAGATGTGCTTTTAAGTGAAAAAATAACCTGGAGAGCCAATTCTCTAGTTGGTAAGAGAACCAAAACACTGGGAGCTCTCCCATGACTGGTCTTCTTTGTAGTTGCATCAAGTTCATTTCGTATAGACTCCACAATTGGCAAGACAAAGGCCAAGGTTTTTCCCTGCGTTTTAAGGGAGGGAAAACAAAACAAAACAAAAAAGAACAAAAGTTATGGTTATTAACATGTAAAATTAAACAGTTGCTACTTCTGTCCCAAAAAATCATAAGCGTCACTAGAAAGAAAGATTTGTTTACCGAAATAAGTTTGTATACTGGTCCGAGTAATATTCAGTCTAGCATATATAGCATTCTAGCCAATGTAAACAATGGCAGCATGTTTCAATGATAATGTGACACTTGAGTGTGTTTTGATCATACTTTGGCATGATTTCTAACTACTGCACATATTTAATGTTAATTGCTTTGGCGCGATAGATTCGTATTGTATCTATAAAAAATGCCTAACTCCCCCACTCAATCGTTTTCTACCGCTAAGTGTTTGGGAACTTTTGATCAGATGGAATAAAAATTTGTAGCATTCCATTAGGAAATGAAATTTTGCAGTTTTGTTGAATTTGAATTCCGTCTAAATGTAATCCAATCCCATAGTTTTAACAAAACTAACTAATTCCTGGTGAAATTGCAATTGATTTTGAATGATCGAAATTGAAATTCAATTGTAGTTGATCTGCAGCATATAAACGGCCGGTGAAAAGGCAGCATACCTGACCAGTACGAGCACGGCCAACCAAATCGGAGCCATCCAAAATGGTATCGAAAGTGGTGGCTTGAATCGGAAACAGAGATTCGATTCCCCTGGCCTTCAACGCCTCCCTCAGTGGATCCGAAATCCGAAAATTGGAAACCGAATTCGACTTCTCCTCCGTACATTTCGAGCTCATCTGCTCCGCAATCCTTCACTGCTATCAAATCCATACCCTTTTTTCACCTTCTTACTTTGCCTTCTCCGCTTCATACTCCGATTTTCCCTCTCAGTTTCTCTGACTATTTCTCCACTCTATTTGTTTTTTTATTACCGCCCATTTCTAATGATCAGTTTTGTGTAGAAATTAGTTTCCCTTTGTTTCTCCAGTCATCATTCTCCCCATCTCTTTTCTCAATCCATCAGTCCCATGTATCTAAGTTACGATTATCAAAATGAATGTATCATTTCCCCTCTAACCCAAAATAAATTACACAATTACTGAATTATGTAGTAATTTTTAAATATTTTGATAATTTTTATTATATAAATTTTAGTGAATAGAGTAAAAAGATATGAAAATACAAGAATATGAATCCTAAATCTTTTTAGATCACAATATGAGTATAAGATTGCAAGTGAAATCACATCATTATAGAAATATGAAGCCATTGTGGTGAAAGAAACATTGAGTTGGGTGAAAAACAAGTGAAATCACATCATTATGGAAATAGGTTGCAAATAAATTGACGATTCAATCAAAAGTTTGCTATAGGAATAGTCTTACTTTACTTCTATCATTCAGGATTGTAAACGTCTCTTGTTTCTTTGTAACAAACGCTTTAGTTTTTGCTTTACTTGTTGCTCTCCTAATATGAGTTGGTGTACTCCCAACTTTTTACTACTTTAATTCATCAATGAGGAGTATGACTATTATTTGCTTTAACAAAAGATTGTTTGACCGCAAAGTTACTCTTCTATAGTCATAAAATCCACGTGTGACATGTGAAATATGAATCTTTGCACATTTTTCATGTGCTCGTAAGTGATATCAAAACCACGAGTTTTTCTTTTTTTTTAAACATTCAATTATTTTATGAGATCAATGACTAAGGTCCATAACACGATGATATTTGCGTGCAATCATATTTCTCTATTTTTTGTCAAAATCCAATGTATATTCTTCAAATGACAGATCTTACATTGCCGCTATTATATCAGAGTCCAGACGTCTTATGCAATTGTTTTCTCAGTGCTCTCTTTCCATTTTATTTCACGCACATCTACTTTTTTGTCTCACTCGTTAGATTCGGCTTTCCATTTCAAGTTTGAGGTTATGCAATTCATAACTTTATTCCATTTCAAGTTTCATACTCTCTTTTTCTTAAATTAAAGTGTTTGTTACTATTTACATGGTCAATGATAGAATTTAGGATTGGGTTATGGATAACTGGATTGGGTAATAAGACACTTGGGTTGAACCATATTAAAAGATTGAATCCAATCGATTAGTTAGTTCAACTCAAGAGCTTATATACCAATTAATTTTCTCACACTTTTCCGATGTGGGATGCTCTTTAACACTCCCCCTCAAGTGGACAACCGGGTCATTTTGAATCTAACCGGTTGACCACTTGCAAATGAACTCCCATTTCCTTGATTTTTTTTTATGAGCGCCAACACCTAAAGGACCACGAGCCGCTGGGTATGGGCTTCCAGACGAGCAATCGTGTTAAACAGGCTACAGGCCGTTGGGTACAATTTCCATACGGACAACTGAGCTAAAGACTAACGGGCCGCTAGGAATGAACGTCTAGACGGACACCTTAACAAACGAGGTGGGTTAAAACTGGCTCTGATACCATGATAGAATTTAGGATTGGGTTATGGATAATTGGATTGGGTAATAAGACATTTGGGTTGAACCATATTAAAAGATTGAATCCAATTGATTAGTTAGTTCAACTCAAGAGCTTATATACCAATTAATTTTCTCACACTTTTCCGATGTGGGATGCTCTTTAACAGTCAAACTTCTTACATTTTCTTTCTCTATTTTCGTTAGTCATTTGATAAAATAATATAGTCATGTCACCACTAGTTTTGTAAATCTTTTGATATAGTTTTTAAATATATATAATTCGTAATTTTTATTTTTTAATTCTACACCATTTTTCATATGAAATAATTTTAAAATAACTTTGGTTAAATATCGTGAATCAAAACATGCAATTTAAATCGGGACGGAGGGAGTAATATATATACTTTCTCCGTCCCGGAGTATTTATTCACTTTTGATTTTTTGGTCAAAATTGGTAAATTGCGACCTCAAGTTAAATAAATATGATATTAGATATTTGTACAAAAATAATTTTATTAAATTTCTTATATAAAATATTTTCAAAATATTATTTTATCTAATTATTATACTCCAAATAATATATATTTTATTTAATTATAGGTCAAAGATTTAAAACAATTGACAGAAAAAAGTCAAAATTAGACAAGTTATCTTGCTTTCAACAAAAACAAACCTAATTATATGAAATATTAACTAAACACTCCTTATAAATAGGGGTGAGCAAAAACACCGGCACAACAATGTTCCGAACCAGACCGACATTGTACCGTACCAAAAAGCGGATTCTCAACTGATTCTAGTAAATAATATTCGAACCGAACCGTTTTCAAAATGGTACAGAATGAGTTTCCAAAAAAATAAATATCGAAAATACCAAACCGTTATCACTAAAATAATAAATTAATAAATTAATTATATATTTTCATTTGTTAATTTTTTTCTCCGTAGTAAGTTTAGATGATATTTATTTGGTGTGACTTTTACATACTTACACTTATGCTTTTATAATACTTTATTACATCTAAGTACAACTCGAGTTATAATTTTATTTGTTAAAAATGTGAACTATGATTAAATTTTTAAAAAAATGTAACTAAGCAATACACATGTTGAGTAAAAGACTAAGAATGCATAAAAAATATTTGTGCACCAATATTTTTAATTACATCGGCTATTTGTCATAAATAAAAATAGAAATATTTGCACTAAGTAGAACTAAAACTTAAGTCATTTCCTTAAATAGCACTTAAACGGTTTTATTCCCTAAATAGCATGCACTTAATAATATCCAATTATTCATAATGTTCAGTGATGTCGAAAATTTACTTGAATAATGACTAATGAATAATGACTAAAACTGCTACACTGTGAAAAAAAATGTAATGCTATTCAGGAAAAGTCATTATGTTTTAGTGTTATTTACACAAATTCCCCATAAAAATATTTTTAAAGCATCAAAGTATTATGGAATTGTTTGACATTAGTATAACATGGTATCATTCCGTTATCGAACGTCATGGTATCGAATGGGTTTAATCGTAAAACCAAAACTGCATCGAACCGTTTCAATAGTAACAATATGGAACGGATTTTTTAAAAATATTGTATCGTTACAAACCTTGTCCACCTCTACTTATAAATCATTTACTATAATAAAGGAGACTCTGATTCACAAGAATTCGACATTTAGCGTGCTTATTTGGCAAAATTTTAACATGTCAGCGCCACACAATCTTTTTCTATAATATTTGAGACTTATGTCTCCAAGAAGTTGACATGTATCATCTTACATGACAATTTTTAAATGACATGGCATATGAATAAATTACATGACATGCTTTAAATTCTCATTCATCATTTATAGAAATTTATTTATGATAACCATTAAAATATGATGAGTTTAAAACAATATATTTTATATTGAAAAAATATGGACTTTCTCATTTATTGAAAATTATGTAATTGAAATAAATGTAATTTTTCAACAAAAATTAAATAAATTAATCATAAAATATAAACTAATCATGATTAGCCTAGGTCTTTTTTCATAAAAATAAAAATCATTCTAAAAGTCTTTAGAGTACAATATAGTTTTTTAAAAATTATTAATTTATTCTTTTGTATGGAAATTTATTGAGCTAAAATATACTTTGGAATAGCTCATACTATACCACTAATTAAAGATGATAAATTTATTAAATAAATTTAGTGCATTATGGGTTTATATATATTAGATAATTTTTTATATCAAAACTTTGTGGTTTAATGTATTCAATAACATTTTTAATAATTAAAATTTCCTTAAATATATAATAGGGAGTATAAAAAATCTATCAAGATTTGATTTTTTTTGATATATTATATATATTTACATCACAGTATTGATAGTCTGTAAAAGTATGTATTTAAGATATAGACAGTGTTTATAAATGATAAAACTTTTGTTTTTTAAATGAAAGTATTTTCATAAAAAAAATATAAATTTTAAAAAGAATTGTTTTCATCCTCTTTATTAGTAGGACTTTTTCAGTCTTAATTTTTCTTTATTGGAACATAATTTTCATAGAGAAAATATATATTAGTAAAAATAGATAATTGAAAAAAATATAATCTTGATATTCATATATTTATAGATTCAAGTATCGAATGACAACGTATATTTTTGGATAGAATATATTAAAATAGTTCCAGTGCTCTAAATGGTTTGAAAAAAGGTATGAATACCTCATTTACTTTCAAAACTTATTTAAAAATGTCTATCATTTCAAAAGGTTACACACGTGCCACATCGGTTGGTACTATTTTTCCGTTCATTTTTTATTAAAAAGGGTGCATTGATACGCGCTCCAATCAACATGTGCCATCAAACAAAGGAGCTTGAAAACTGAATTGATCCAACAAGCAAGTCTGATCATATGGGATGAAGTATGCAAGATGAATAGATTTCCTTTTGAGGCTTTGGATCGGACAATGAGAGATATCATGAGGTTCTCTAATAGTAACTAAAGAAATGAACCATTTGGAGGAAAAACAATTATACTCGGAGGTGACTCTCGGTAGATCCTTCCAATTTTACCTAGAGTTTCGAGAGAGAAAATTGTAAGTGCTACAGTCAATTCCTCACATTTGTGGTCGTACTGTAAAGTTTATACGTTGACCAGGAATATGAGACTGCACTCATCCATGTCTTCTTGCACAGATAGGGATACACAGCTTTTTCTAATTGGATAATCAAAATGGGTGATAGAAAGCTAGGTCAGGTTATGGATGGAGTTAGTGATGTTGACATTCCACCCGAATTCTTAATTCTTGATACAAGTTCTCATATCAAAAGTATATACAGTAGACTTCACTTATACAAATATATTAGAGAATATGAAAAAAAAATCAAGGATAGAGCAATATTAGCACTAACTCTCAAAATAGTTGAAATGATAAATGAATTTGTCCTATCCCTCATTCCTGGTGATGAAAAGGAGTACTTAAGTTTTGATTCTAATTTGTGCCAACCATATGCACATGTAGGTGTTGATGACGATTGAATAACAGTTGAGTTTTTGAATGAAATCAAATGTTCAAAAATCCCAAACCACAAAATAGTCTTGAAAAAAGGGGTACCGAATATGATATTAAGAAATATCGACCAAACATCTGGATCGTTTAATAGGACAAGATTAATCGTTCAAGAGCTGCAAAACAATGTTATCGGTGCAATTTTGGTTTCGAGAAATCGAGTCGGGGAAAAGAAGACAATTCCTGATCGCCTTAAGTTTTGCTATGACTATCAACAAAAGTCAAGGTCAAACATTGTCATTTGTGGGATTATTTTTAAACAAGTCAGTATTCACACATGATCAACTTTTTATTGTTGTTTCACGAGTGAAGATAAAGACATGATCAAAGATATTGGTTGTATATGACAAAGGAAACCCTTGCAACCATACAAAAAATATTGTGCAACCATACCAAAAATGTTGTATACACTGAAGTATTTCAGAAAATTTGGTATTAAAATAAACATTTTTTACTCTACATTTAATTTCTCAAATATTATTTATTTTACTTTGGCATTTTTCATCCGTAGTATTTAAAATCATGTGAGCAATATATTTTCTTTATTCCAAAAAATAAATTTTATTGAAATAATTCAGAATCAACATAAATTTTTTTCGACCCCGTGCATGGCACGGTTCAGAATACTAGTAATTAAATATAACTAACACTGGAAAATTTATTTTTTGAGTTGACTAACGGAGGGAGGGAGTAGAAAACAAAATTTAGAGACTTTGATTAAAGATTTGACGGACATCACGGGTTGTGTGAGGCCATAATCAATTCCCAATTGAATTATTCCCTCACCATTTTATCATGTTTTTAATCACTTTCTCCATTTACTTCTTTGCTCTCAATGAAAAGTTTCCTTTTTTCAAAGTATAAATAATTTTCTTTTCAAATTCTCAAGTATTTTGAAAAAAAGAATAATAATATTTTTTTCTCATTTTCTTCACTAAAATAAGAGAAATTTTGTTTTCTTATCTTTTACAGAGTAATATATTTAGTTTTCTCATGTGCTTTTTAAGTTTTCCTTTTTTTCCTCTATGAGCAAACAAAAAAATCAATTTTTTCACATCATTTTCTTTCCTTTTCAAATATCCTGAACCAAATACAGTGTAAACATCTGGTTATCCATTATTTATCAAATAATTTCCCCCCTTGAGCTCCTCGTATAGTCTTATAGTTTGAGCAATAAAAAGATCACTTTAATTTTCAAGATCTGGTGGATGCTTGCCCAAATTCAGTTTTGACGTTAACTCACATATTGTATGAGTCATTAAATTAAAAAAAAGTATGCATATATACTAATTTATTATAAAAAATTAAAGTGTAAAAAAAAATATTGTGGCCAACATCTATCGATTTCTAACAAAAACAGTGTAAGATTTTATGTCCTCTATATCTCTATTCAAATATCTCTCTAAGCTGAACTTAAAAGACTGCTATAAAAATAAATATCACCATCCAGTGAATATCCATCCACACCGAAATAATAAGGTTCATTTTTGACTAAAGTAGTAAAATAAGGTGGGATAATTTTGTGTTAAATATCTAAAAATACCCTTGATGTGATGTGTAACGTAGGACGTGATGGGTAAATTATTAGGAAAAAGGTGAAAAAATAAGGGATAAAAGTGATTTTTAATAAAAATAGGACGAACTTTAAGAGACACAAATTTTTCGAAACGTGACAAACTTTTTGAGACGAAGGGAGAGATGATTTCTAACGAGATGCATGTGGTTTAAATACACTAACAAGCACCATAAAGTGTACACTTTATGGATGTTTTTGGGGATGGGCCTATATGTATGAATAATGAATGGGGGCCGGGGAGTACTACGTACTTTGATAGGGGAGCTGGGATATGTCCGATAGACAAGTAGGAGTAGCATAGATATGATAGATGAGATAATAGACTTCCCTCCTAGTCCTAGCTCAGAACGTACTTACTACGTTGAAAGCCACCCCAGGCCAGAAAGCGATATGACACTAATATGACAAACGCCCCCAATGGCCATACAGAGACGACGGGACGGCCCATTTATTCTTCTTTCTTTCTTTCTAGCTGTACGCCTATTATTGCTTTTCTTTCAATGGAGTAACTAGCTAGCCAAGTTCAAGTATACCCTCCCTCACCTCTCCCTTTGCATAAAAAGTCTTACTCAATTCGGGTGGATATGGACATTTCATTTTTTTTTTTTTGCTATTATATACTGACATTATTCATACTGTATTTTTTATTTTTAGGATAAAAAACACAAAACTCATATTTTTTTTTATGGTTTTTCTATGTTTCACCCCATAAAAACGTTTTAAAAAATGAGAAGAAATAGGTCTAGAATGTAGTAAAAAAATGATGTGAATCACATATTTTTCTTCTTCAAATAAAATGAAAAGGACGTGACATTTATTTTGAGCAATCTTAATTAATATTAACTGGAAAGTAAGCAAGCCTTAACAAAATACTGAGGGCCACCTCGAGGATTTGGTGGCCTACGACCAGATGAAAAAAATTGACGTTGTCCACTTGTTCCTAACAAATAAAATTATATAAACTATTTTTTTAAAAAAATAACAATTAACATTATAATAATATATATTATAAAAATTATAATATTATAACAAATACCTTAAAAATTAAATTTTTAAATTTTTTACGGAGTATTAAAAAACATACAATATAAATTTATTAAAAAAAATTAAAAATATTAGGCCCAAAAAAATGAGTTTGTGCTTGTATGGCACCTTGGCCTATCCTTGGGCCACCACTGGGCCGGCTATGAAATCTTCATAATTCTTACGGAGTATTTCTTAATATTATTGATTTAATGACAATATTGTATGAGTTCATATTTTTTTCAACATAATAATTTCATACATCCTTTTATTCCAAAAGTTTTTTTTATGTTTGAAACTTTTGTAAATTTGGAAATTAAGTGCAAGTAAAGTTTTTTCAAAATATGATTCGTACATGACAAAATTTGATTCTTCTTTTCTATTGGGCATTTGTGGTGGGTGGAAAAGATTTTTTTTTCATTCCCAAAGCTAGCCATGCAGGCGCAAGGGATCTTTTTTGTTATTTACACTCCTTGTCCACTCTATTCAGGGGAATTGTTATAAAAAGTTCAGCATATATGGGGCTTCATGTATTTTTTGTCTTTTTTTTTTAATTTCCAAGTAGTATCAAGATAGTGTTTCTTTTTTTATCAAATGACAATCACCCCGCTCTCTCAACCTAATTAAATTATAGCTCAATTTAACTTTTCTAAATTCTAAATTAAATTTTTCCAATAAGTAGACACTGTTGGGTAAAAAAATTTGAATGTGTGGAATGTGGTGTCATGGTGGTAGTATTGAGTCAACAAGTAAATGTATATAGGCTGCAGGCCGCAGTCAATGAATGATGTGGTCAGGTGAAGAAAAGAACATTGAAACGAAAAACAAAAAAATCTTTTCTGACCATAAGAAAATCTTCCAAATTGATGAAAAAAAAAGAAGTTGAAATGCGATTTCAATGTGCTTTCTTTCTGCACATGTTTGAACTCCGTTCAAATTACTCCTACAGGGTAAATATTTTCCCCATTGACAATGACATGCAAGTTCCTCTCTCTATTACATTCTCGTCAACTGGGAATTAACTATGCTAAGTATAGAGTTTCTGCAAGTACGTGGGGCAGGTTCTAGTTTTTTACTTTTTATCACCAATGTGCGGTCAAAGTCCAATTTACTTCTTATCAGTAATCGTCCGGCGGGTCTAAAGAAGCCCTCGGAGATGAAACTCATCATTTTTCTATTTAATTGTTCTCTGCGAGCGGTTGTTCCAACAACATAAATTTTTCGATAGCGGATGTTTTGCAGAATTTGGGTTTAGAGAGGCTAAACTTGGATACCAGGAGCTCTTAGATGAGTCAAATTCATCTGTTCCTATATGGTTTTTGATGGAAGAATTACTATTACAACGAGCCAACAAACGAACAGCCCAAAATCCAAACAAGAAATATATATTGATTTCAAATTTACATAAAGGATTTGGATTTTACGAAAATTGAAGTATAAAAGACAAGGAAGCAAATGCAGAAGGAAGGACAAATTGGTGTAATTTTTTTAAGGAAATAGTGTCCACCTACCATACTAGCTAGCTAACAAAGACGCTCTCCTCCCATGACAAAATCGCTAAGCCATTGTTTGGATAAAAAGAGAAAACGATGGGAAAGAAAATGGATGGAAAGAAAATAGAGAGGAAAGAAAATGAAGAGAAAATGGGAAGGAGATTATTGTTGTTTCGATGAGTGAGAAAATGAAGTGAAAATGCAAGAGAAAAGAAAAGGTGATAAAGCAAGAGAGACATTTTTGTCCTTGCTTTTTATTATTGAATATGATGGAATGAAGGGCAAAACAGTCAATTCACGCGTTTTCTCTTCAATGAGTGGATTTTCTCGTCACTTGAGAGGGGGAAAGTTTTTAGGTTGGCACCTTTGACAATTTCTTTCATTCCCCCATTTTCTTCCATATACAAACAAGTGAAATTTTATTGGAAATTGTGTTTTCTTCCCTTCCATTTTCTTTCTCTCTAAAATCACCCCATCCAAACATGGGGTGACACAGTCTAGTCGTGCAGGTTGAAGTTGTGCCGACGAACTTGAACGAGACAAGAACAGTTGTCAGTCGGGAAATATATAACGAGGATGTGAGAAACTCTACAATGTCTCTCTTGAGCTCTCAAATTACGATCACCTGTATAATTGAAACAACAAGGCGACTCGGTATAAATATGCAATTTTTGTAATGTTCGGAGTAATAATCATCAATAATTATTGTCATTAACTACACCACTAATGACTCAAATAATGATTACTTCATTTGTTTCAAAATTATATTCTAAGTTACTATTTATACAGTCAAACAATTTCTTCATTATTTTCATATTTTTATTGATGATATGTTAAAATAAACTTATATTTTTATCTCTTGTTTTGTAAAATATTTCATGTGGTTTTTTAAAAAAAATAAATTGAATTGAAAATAACTTTAGTCAAACATCATACACTAAAACAAAAAAAAATATTCTAGAAGAAATCTCTCTTAGCTAGGCTATGTGAATAATGTGATATCATGGTGCGAAGAGGGTGTCAGAGCACTGGAAATACCCGTGAAGCCCCGAGGCTTCAAACCGAGTTTTAAATCATCTCTCTTTGCCACGTCAGCTTTTAACTTACTTCACAGTTTAAGTGTAAATGAGTATGATGTCTCGAGACTTCAAATTAAGGCTTCAAACCTTCATTCATTACATTTTAAATACACATATTCTAAAGTAAAATTAATAAAATTTAGTAATTTAATTAAATTGAAACGAGAATAGTTCATTGAAAAATTACATTTATTAAGAAAAATTAAATTCATCAAATTAAAAAATTTAAATTTATTATTAAAAAAAATTACATCCATAAAAAAATTACACTACGGACAAATTACTGATTATTTGAGTGACTAAAGATATTTTCGATCAAATCCGCAATTAGTGCATTGTGAATCTCTCGGCTTCGAATTTCGTGGCGGTTTCTTCGTTTCTTTTCTTCAATAATTTCTTCGTATGATCACAAACCCGTTGTCCTCTATGATCATATTAAGAAGAATAATAATGCGTACATGATATTCCTCATTTTTGTTTGAGAAATTCATTTGGATGGACGATCTAGAATGTGTCATTTAGCCTTCAACAGCTCGAAGGCTCGTTCGATATCTTTTCGCATCGCCTCATGACCTTTTTTGTAGGAGTGTCGTTTAAGACCCATTGGTTCGAAGAGGAACTTCACAATCGTGGAATAATCTAAATATATTCCATCAGCAAGATAATATCTACACTTGTAAAGCGTTACTATAAGCTTAGAAGATGAGTCAGATGCGGTCTTAGTAACCCAATCGTCAAAAATGGACAATTGATTAAGAACATTGATGTCACCCCGGGATCACCCCAGGAGAACTGACTATGTCACGAAGTGGGATATTTTTCTCATTCTCATGCGTGCAATCAATGCTCCCAAGCATGCCAACGAAGCCGTATTTAGCGACATGCTTAGCTTGTAACTGCTCCATGTCACTCGCTGTCAACTTATGTAAATGCCTTTTATGATAAATTCGAATAATAGCTTTAGAAAATTTATAAACACATGACCTGATGCTCCGAGCCGTCATCTTCAAGTATTCGTCGAACATATCAATTGCCGTCATGTACGGCATCTGAAGAAACGTGGTAATGCACTTCTGGACGCTACTTAACATGTGTCGGCCTCTCGTATCAAAGCGTTAGGTGAACCAAGACTCTTCGTTTTCAATATTGGTGAGTATGCATAAAAAAGAGAATGACTCATTCGAAAACAATTATTAAAATCCTCCGGTGTATAAACACACGAGATATTAAAGTAGTCGTTGAGTAGTGAAGGAGGTATAACCGCCTGATCACGGTTTAAATGCCGACGTTAGGTCGGGCATCGAGACAATTCCACTTATTCTCGTTGGCCTTGTTGCCACAATTGACAACAACCCTTCGCGAAACAATTAAAAAATCAATTTTTTACCAAAAAGAAAGAAAACAAAATAGGGGTAGGGTGGAGGTGACAATTTCTTTGTACCCGTAAGGCTTTAACAGAATCAAGGAGCAAGTCCCCGCTTCTACCTTTCCCTATTCGCGCGAAGCGCGCGTGGAAACTCTTACCTCATTTACAGCCGTCGATTTCAACTTCGCCGTCGGGATCGAACTCCACGGCACCTTATCCTCGCGCGTGGTGGAGACGACGAAGCTCCATAGCTGTCAAAGTCACAACAACGGGAAAGGGCCGTACGTGACAGCGACGGCCACCATCAACCCCACCCCGGTCACATCTTCTTTAACGTCTCTTCACCGCCGTTTGTAACCATATCTCCTCCCTCTAGAAAACTACGTCCTCTCCCCTAGTATAAGACGGAGTAACTATTCCTAATTCCTCGTTTGGCGTCTGTCTGCGCTTTGAACAGTGTGACATTAAACACCCCCCATTGTTGTTATCTACCGCTCACGCCAAATGCCTGCTTTCTCTGCTTCTCTGTTTTTCTTTCTTTCTCTCACTCCTTCAGTCCCCACTCTCTGCTCTGAGATTTAGCTTCAATAATATATTTCTTTTGAACAAAAAAACCTTCCTTTTTCGGTAACAATGGGGGAGAAAGACTTGTTCCCAGAGCTCAAGAAGATGAAAGATTCTCTGGGGTTTTTACTTTCTGTCATTTTTCTGCTGTTCCCTTTAGCCTCGTGTCTGAGTGGTGAAGAAGGTGAGAGCTCTCGTATAATGGGTCGGGTTTTTTCGGGTTTCTTGAATGGGTGGTTGTAAAATCTTTGATTCATGTGTTCAGGGAAAGCGTTGATGTCCATTAAATCGGCGTTTAGTAATGTTGCTAATGTGCTGTTGGACTGGGATGATGTCCACAACGAGGACTTCTGCTCCTGGCGGGGAGTGTCTTGTGGGAATCTCACCATGTCTGTTGTTTCTCTGTAAGTTCATTTCTCTGAAGTTTTCTGTATTTTTGGTATTTCACATGTTGTATGGGAGTATTATATGACGGCCATTGTTGTTCGGACGATGAAGGAACTTGTCAAATCTCAACTTGGGAGGGGAAATTTCACCCGCCGTGGGGGATTTAAGGAACCTGCAATCTCTGTATGTTTCATCATCCCTTGAAGTTCTTTAAGTCTTTCGAGTAGTAGAACTATTAAACTCTTTCTAACTTAATGTGGTTGATGTGATTTATATTATGATTTGTCCAGAGACTTGCAGGGGAACCAATTAACCAGGCAAATTCCAGATGAGATAGGGAACTGCATTTCATTGATACTTCTGTAAATTCTACTTCTGGAAAACTTTTTTGCTTTGTTTAGAGATTTAACCTCCACAAGCTTTAGGAAGATAATAATGGATTGTTTGGGCACATGTGCAGCGATCTTTCTGATAATTTGATCTATGGTGACATTCCCTTCTCGATCTCAAAGCTAAAGCAGCTTGAGTTATTGTGAGTGCGAGACTGTTATTACTTTTTTCAGTGTAGATAATTATGATAAGTGTGGGTTTTGTACATATCTGTTTTTTAGTGGATTAACCCATTTTGGAATACAGGAACGTGAAGAACAACCAGCTTACGGGCCCCATTCCTTCGACATTAACCCAGATTCCAAACCTAAAAACCCTGTGAGCATTTTTACCCAAGGCATTTGATATGTGCACATTCTTAATAGGTACGTGGTTAATGTGTTATGGATGGTTTTTTCTACAGTGATCTTGCAAGAAACAAATTTACTGGTGAGATTCCAAGACTGATCTATTGGAATGAGGTCTTGCAATACCTGTAAGTTCTGAACACATGACTGTCAACTTCCATTGTTCTGTAACAACCTGATACAAAAATCTTTGAGAACTCTAAACCTTAGAGATTTGTTCTGATTTATGGTGTTGCTTACATTTTTTGAAGTGGTTTGCGGGGAAATTTCCTAACCGGAACACTGTCTCCTGATATGTGCCAGCTGACTGGCCTGTGGTATTTGTATGCACCCAACCTTCTTGAGTCATTTTATTGATTTTGAAGACGCTTGGTCGCTATTATATCTCATCCTGCAATTAAGAAGAAATTAAGACCAAGTATCACCTATTTACCTCACTCTCTTTTGTATTTACTTGTAGTGATGTACGTGGTAATAATCTGACTGGGACAATTCCAGATAACATTGGCAACTGCACAAGCTTTGAAATCTTGTAAGTTTTAATCTGCAGTAATTTAGCTGAGGAAACTTGTTTTTTTATGCTCTTTATAACTTGTGGCATATTTTGTCCTTGGTTATAGGGACATTTCATATAACCAAATTTCAGGAGAGATCCCTTACAATATAGGGTTCCTTCAAGTTGCTACTCTGTAAGTTGGGTTCCTTTATGTCCAATCACTGATTGTTTTCACTTAACTATATTTGCCCATTTCCTGGAATCATTACTGTTTCAGGTCTTTACAAGGAAATAGGCTATCAGGTAAAATTCCTGAGGTTTTAGGGCTAATGCAAGCACTTGCTGTCTTGTGAGTATCAGCCTATATATTTTGTCCGATTCGTATGATCATTCTTTCTCCGGTTCTAACAGAGTATTATTTATTTTCAACTTGTCTAGGGACTTGAGCGAGAATGAATTAGAAGGGCCAATCCCACCCATTCTTGGAAACCTGTCATACACTGGGAAGCTGTAAGACATCATCCCAACCCAATTTGTAATACTTTCCCAACTCAACTTTTTATCTTCTTGATTAATATTCACGTTGTGTTTCAGCTACCTCCATGGAAACAAGCTCACTGGCTCAATCCCACCAGAACTGGGAAATATGTCAAGACTTAGTTACTTGTAAGATTTAGCTTTGCATTTCCCATGTCAGAGAGTGAAAATACTCTTACTTGATGAAATATTCTTAGATACATTTCTCTGCAGGCAATTAAATGACAATGAACTAGTTGGTACAATCCCTGCTGAACTTGGAAAACTGGAGCAATTGTTTGAGCTGTGAGACTCTGCTATATGACATTTCTTTTCTACTATAGGTATTATTTATCCTTCCTTTAAGATCTCTTAACAAGCCCTCCTTCAGGAATCTTTCAAATAACCACCTAGAAGGGGATATTCCTGAAAATATCAGCTCTTGTAGAGCTCTGAATCAATTGTAAGTTATCTTTTCGCTGTTCTTATTGGTTTTACTTATGCTATTTTTGGCATTTTTATCTAGCTTATTTCTCTCATTAGTAGAATCAGAATTTTTTTTACTTGTTTCGTCTCTTGCAATTTACTTTTATTATCTTTAATTAAACTGTTGCATTCATGTTTTAGGAATGTGCACGGAAACAAATTAACTGGTTCAATACCTTCTGGGTTTCGGCATCTTGAAAGTTTGACGTACTTGTATGGCACATTCTCATGCTAAAAGACATTGGAGAAGGATTATTGTGCAATTTTCTTCTGCATTGTTGTAACCTATTTTCTCTTGAATTTGCAGGAACCTTTCTTCCAATAGATTCAAAGGAAGCATTGCTGTTGAACTGGGACGGATAATTAATCTTGATACATTGTATGTTTCTAACCTTTTAAATAGTATATATATACCCTTTTTACCTTCTCCACTATAGTTACATTGTGTTTTGTTTCCTCAAGGGATCTTTCTTGCAATGAATTTTCTGGCCCTGTTCCTGCTTCTGTTGGTGATCTCGAGCATCTTCTTACATTGTAAGACTCTAATGTTAACAATAAGCTGAAATTCATTATTTTCATAGTGGTGTGTGATTCTCTTTTAGTTATTTGTTTATGGATCATTGGATCCTACTATATATGTTCTTAAACTGATAGTTGGATGAATATTCATATGGGATTGTCACCGTGTAACCATTTTAACCAATATTATGTCATACATTAGGAATTTAAGTCACAATCATCTCTCGGGCCCCATCCCAATGGAGTTTGGAAACTTGATAAGTGTACAGACTATGTAAGTTTGTTTCTCAAGGTTTAGATCATGGAAGTTGTGAGCATTATTCTTCCAACTGAATGTTTTATACTTTTATTTTTTAATCTCTGCAGGGATATGTCATGGAATGAACTCTCGGGCAGCATACCTAAAGAATTGGGCCAACTTCAAAATCTTGGTTCGCTGTATGTTCTGAGTTGTTTGCTTGCATTCATTCAACTTGTTCTACTATTATATATGATTACCTAAATTGTCCTTGTTGGTTCTTAATTTTCATTGCAGTTCTCTTACAAACAACAATATCAGTGGGCAAATTCCAGAACAACTAACAAACTGTTTGAGTCTTATTACCCTGTAAGCTCTTGCAGCATTTAGTGATCCATGCCTTGGAAAGTGTATGTTTGTTGAATCTAATTATTGATCTTTCTTAATCAGGAATGTTTCTTACAATAATCTCAGTGGCACTGTTCCCCTCAACCAGACCTTTTATCAGTTTTCACCTGACAGGTAAGCATAAAGATTCCATTTTTAACACAAATATTGTTAGGGAAGTACAATATGAAGCAACACATAGGGGAAATTGTGAAAATAGAAAAATTTGAGCAGAATATGATTCAAACCCAAGAAGCTAATGTTTATTTAATCTTCTACTTTATATACAATTATTTCCTTTACTAAAGCTTTGTCATGGCATCAGCTTCATTGGGAACCCATTGCTTTGTGGCAATTGGCGAGGTTCAATATGTGATCCCTATGGATCGAAGACTAAGGGTAAACTTGTTCAAACTTTACCCATTACAGATCTCATAATATCCCTTACAATCACTTTGGTGTTAATACATATATTGCTTATATTCTTGTTGCAGCCATTTTATCAAGAACGGCCATTGTGTGTGCTGTGTTAGGATTTTTTGCCTTCTTATCGATGGTGATAGTTGCAGTTTATAAATCAAAGAACACCACACCATTCATCAAAGACCCAACAAGTCCTATTTGTTATCCAAAACTTGTGATTCTTCACATGGACATGGCCATTCATTCTTATGAAGACATAATGAGAATCACTGAGGATTTGAATGAGAAATACATCATTGGATATGGTGCTTCAAGTACTGTATACAAATGTGTTCTAAAAAATTCCCGACCTATTGCAATTAAGCGAATTTACACCCACCGTCCCTATAGTTTGAAGGAATTTGAGACTGAACTCCGAACCATAGGAAGCATAAGGCACAGAAATGTTGTTAGCCTGCACGGTTATTCCTTGTCCCCACATGGCAATCTCCTCTTCTATGACTACATGCAGAATGGCTCACTTTGGGATCTTCTTCATGGTTAGTTCTCTCTTCCTCATTCTAGAAGGTTCCAAACGTTTGATCACATTTGTTACCCCTTGTTTATGTATTCAAATTTTACATAGCAGGCCCCTCCACAAAGGTCAAGCTTGACTGGGAAACACGTCTGAAAATAGCGGTTGGAGCTGCCCAGGGACTTGCTTATCTCCACCATGATTGCAACCCGATAATCATCCACCGAGATGTGAAGTCTTCGAACATTCTTCTGGATGAAGATTTTGTGGCTCATCTTGCAGACTTTGGGATTGCCAAGTGTATGTATCCGGCAAAGGGTCATACTTCAACATATGTTCTTGGCACCATTGGCTATATTGATCCAGAGTATGCCAGAACTTCCCGGTTGACTGAAAAATCCGATGTTTATAGTTTTGGAATTGTTCTTTTGGAGCTCTTGACTGGGAAGAAGCCAGTGGACAATGACTTGAACTTGCACCAGCTGGTATCTGTCTCCTTTCTTCCATATTTATAGATATCTCCGGGCATTGTGCATTTTAAGAATAACCATCTTATTTTGGTGTTCTATAGATAATGTCAAAGGCAGATGACAACACAGTGATGGATGAGGTGGATTCTGAGGTGTCCGTAACGTGCACAGATTTAACCCATGTCAGCAAAACCTTTCAACTTGCACTGTTGTGCACAAAGCGAATCCCATCAGAGAGGCCAACAATGCATGAAGTTGCAAGGGTTCTCACCTCCTTCCTCCCACCTCCTCCGAAAAAGCCATGTTTGGCTCTACAACCAAAAACATTCAGCTATGCGCAACTCTTGGCGGAGAAGGGGCAGCAGCCGGAGAACCACCAGGAAGATGGCCACTCCACTGATGCACAATGGGTGGTTAGATTCGGGGAAGCCATATCAAAAAACACACTTTAAATTGGTAAGTTGGATTGTTGCCTCAGATTAGCCAAAATTTTGTTTTTTGTTGCACATGGCTGTTTCAACACTCTTAACTACCATTTAGGACGACCTTAATTATCAAAGATTAATGATTTATTTTGTGTAGTAAATGACGGTATAACATGTTACGGTTATGATTCATAATGCGCAAGTGTACGAAATGAGGGAAAATGATTAGCTTCGTCATTGTACCAATAGTTCCAATCCGGGTCGTTCATTCATGATTGAGCCACTCGCTCCATTGGGTGCTTGAACACCAATCATCACCTTTTGGGACTAAACTTGTTTAAATTCACATTTCCAAATGGATGTGGTTTTGGATGGGATGCTGCTCTGTTTTCCATGTCAGAATTGAGGGTCAACTGATAAACAAAAAAGAAAAATGATTTGGTTAATATAGTGAATGATGAGTTATCCTTGTTCTTATTATGACCATTGTAAATGTCTAATAGTACCTTACTGAAAAGCTCAATTGGTGGATGCTGCAAGAGCTTCTTCTCATCTGAAACTTTGGATTTCTAGACAAGGCAAAAATGAATACTTAAAAGCAGAATTAAGAAAAAAAAGGTCTTAAATCCATGATAATTACTCACTTGGGAGGTGGGTGATTGGCGAATGCTCCTTTTAATTTGAGGCATTGAAAGGAGCACTTGTTGAATCTATAAACATCACAAGAAAATTGTAGCATATATATTTAGTTTATGTAAGGCAAAGAAAGGTGCAATGGATTCCACAGAATATTTAAGAGTACCAACTTTTTTGTTCAAAGGCCGGATTTTTGAAGCACTCGATTTCTCTTTCGTAACATTATTATCACTCGAGCAAATTGATGAGCTTAAATTGTTCTTCGATTTGAACCTATATATGATGCAAAGTAGATACAGTTAATCAATGAAACCCGATCCATACAAACCTTAAATTTTAGGAAATGTGCGCGTGTATATAGACTAGTTAGTTTAATATATACCTCCGCCACTGTGCTCTGCATTGAGTTTCAAGATGTGGCTCCTTTGGAACGGTAATGGTGAGCTTGGAACGTTTTGAAGTTTTTGCAGGAGGAGAGGAAGATGACCCACCCTACAACATCACATGGTAGAAGAATTGAAGATGGATGGGTTTCCCCAAGTTTCACACTAAGCTTGTATGCATGCATGCATGTCCATGTATTGACATAAATAGCTCCATTGTTCTTCTTTAGAGAGAATTACATGTCTTCATTATAAGTTTGTATTACGACTCCTCGAAAAGTTTTGTTTGTTTGTATACCGATGAATATCTAAAATGGATATTCTGTTATTATTACGGCTTCTCAATAAGTTTTATTTTTTTGTATACCAATTGATAAGATATAAAATTATACTCATCAATGGCGAGAGTATCACATTGATGATTGTGAAAAATGAGATACAAAATATAAAACTAGATTAATTTGAGACGAAATGATCAGTAAAAGTTTATCAATTCGAATCAAAGAAAAAGTACGTACTAGAAAAAACATGCAAGACTAAGACATGCAGGCGTAGGTACCTTAGTTACGCAGTAACCATAGTCCAATTTCAGCCTTTTGATAGCTTCGTGGTTACGACGTTGTTGTTTGACATGGTTTAGTTTGGCGAGCTGACTTGCAGTTTGTTTCATCAACGTTGATCCCCCACTGCTCCTCTCCTTATAATTTCTATTATTATCATCGCCGCCCCATTTTATCTTACTCTTTTCCTTTGGTTTAAGTTCTTTTGAAGGAGAGTCTTCTTCAATTCTCTCTTGATGACCACTATTGTTCCACCTTCTTCTTCCACCTAATTAAAGATCAAAAGCATGTTCATATAAATATATAATGATAAATTAAGAGTGTGTTTGGTAATCAAACATGATATGTGTTTTGATAACTCCCGATATCAAAATCTTTTTCTGGTGTTTAGTAAAACCAAAAGAGATATCGAATTCAATATTTCGAAATATCAAAATCTTCAAAATGGAGGGTTTCGATATCTCCCGAATTTGGAAGATATCAATATGAGGGTTTGATTTATCTTTCAACTATTGATCATTCTTCACCCCGACTACCATTGTCACCACGAATCACTCCCAATTATCACTAATTAAATCATGATTTTAAATTTCTCCAAACAAATTTGTTTTAGATTTCAAAACTCATATCTCCAAAAGTCACCAAATAGACCCTAAAATAATACTACTCCATAAGATTTCTTTTCGAAAAAAAGGCCCTATGTACATGTATATATACCACCTTTGGTCGTCTTTTCATGATTTGATGAAGAAGAAAGGTGGTGATGATGATGAGAGGGAGTGAAGTCGTCGTCGTCTTTTACCACCAATGGAGATTCATCATTTGCAGTTGTTTTCACCTTTGCCTTAAAATAAAAATCTGCAGATGGATCGATCGATGTATGGAGAATTTTATAAGTATTAATTAATTCGATACATACTCGATCGCATTATTTTATCAAGTCAAAATTGTTCATAAATATGGAAGTATTAAATAATCTTACGAGAAGGCGGATAATATCCGGCGACTTGGAACCATCGCTCGGCCCGTTCGGCGTCGGAAGAAGATTCAGGGCGGCTGAAATCGAAGAATTGATTTGCGTCGAACTCGTATGCCGAATCGATCTCCCACGATGCAGAAGAAGACGACGACGGCGGCGCGTGCCACTCGTCTTCGTCAATCGACCCCTCCGTAGTCATTCCTCCGTACGCGCCTCCATCCTTTTCAGGCCACGAGGACTCCTCCTCATCGTACTTGAGGCGCCCTGGGGGCGGTGGCGCTGCAAATTTTAAAAGGAAAATAATCCGCCCCCAGATTCTCTAAATATATATGTAATCGTATAAATAAATTAAATCACCTACCCATTACCAAAATATTGGGTGAATCAATTTGGTACAGATCCAATTTGCAATTACGATTAATAACAATGAATCTAGACCCTTCCATCAAATTTTCCATACATAGGCAAATGCAATATATATGCATGTTCTTGTATGCACGCCCACATTTTCAAACACCCTTCCCTCCATTATATATTCTCCCAACATGTGTTTCATCTCTATGGCTTTGCTTGTGATTCACGTTTTTCTATTAGCGTTAGTGCTTTGGTTAAATTTTACTAGTGCATGTTAATTGTGAAAATACTAACACTAAAAACGACTATCATTAGATATCTTGAAAATGTTAACGCCGAAAGGAGGCAGCGTTTTCTGGCGGGTTGGAATGTTTTCCAGTCACCTCCGGCAAAATTGACGTCGCTCATCCCCTCCAAAGTGTTCGTGGTATCTCGGCGACCCCCAAGGACCTTTCAATTGCAAGATTTTATGGCGATTTGCAAAAACCCCCAATTTCGAATTTTATGGTTTTTTCGAGTGGAAAAATTGAAATTCGAGGAGTTGCAGGCCAAATTGGACAAAATGATTTGGATATTCTTGATCTTCATCTCAAGACGAAGAGAACGGCGTTGGTCCCGCCGGAATCTGACTATGTTGATTTTCCGGCGATTTTGACGTGATGCGACGGCGACGGGGAGCGAAAGAAAAGAAAAAAGAAATGGAGTCAAAATGAAAATTTTAAAATATATAAAATTAGGGGTGGACACGGTACGGTTCCGGACCGGCCACCGATTTCTTCTGCGGTTTCCAGTTGCCGACTCGCCGATTTCTTCTTCTATTGGCTATTGCTGCGGAATAAGCTAGTGATGGAGATGAGAGCAGAGAGCCTGAGGCGATGAATGAGTACTCCGTTTTCTTTTTTTGAGAAATTGGGCTATTGGGCTATGGAGTATTGGGCTGGGTCAAAGAATTTATTTAAACCCTTTTTTAAAACGTCGTAGTTAAGGTAGTTTTGCTTCTTTTTTTTTGCTCTTCGGAAAAGAAAACCCCCTAAATAGGAGTAAAACATGGATCATATCCTCAAAATAGGAGTTCAAACTTAAACTCCTCTAAATAGGAGTAATCATTTTAAAAATTATATGAATGTAACTTAGTTATGAACGGAGGTTAGTTATGAATGGAGGCCAGAGAGTATTACTTTTATTGTAATTGAAATTAAATACTCCGTAGGTATTATTACAAATGACTAATTAATTACAGCATAAATATATACGTGGAAACTCCATTACACAGACATGAGATCTGCAAGTAACCGGAGTACAAAAACATTTCATGAGACGATAGAAAAGAGAAGGAAATATTGACAGTACTCCATTAAAAGCTCTGTTTATTTTGCATGTGCAGTTTACAATTTGCTAAAATAGTTTATAATTTGGACTCAATAATCTTTGAATTTGATTTGATATTTATTTATTTCAATAAGATATGTCATTTTGCTATGAATTTGAGTGGTTTAAAGGGGATGGATGTGGGCAGTGATAAATCAAGATTCGAAAATGATGTTGAAGATTAGTTTTTTTTTGCTATAATGAAAAAGGTAAAGAGAAGCATCGATGAAGATTCGCTGCATGCTTTTAGTGAGTTGTAGAAGACTGTTACATTTCAAGTCTCTACTACACAGTGTCATTGAATTTGGTTTAGCATTATGTCATTGTGTAACATTGTGACATTATATATTGTCATATGTGACATTACATGGTGCCATGTTTGACATTACTATGTCTTTTTTTGACACTGTATTGACTGTTAATGTGGCACTGTGGCGACGATAGTGCAGATTGTGATGGTAGTATTGTTGATAATGGTATAGAGCGGTGATGTCGTCGGTGGTGTCGTCGGTAGGTTTCGTTTGTAGCAGTGCGGCGGAGCAGAGGACGACAGTGGTGGAGATTCAAGTGATAGTGGCAGGTATTTGGCAGCGACGATGGTGGCGGTGGGCATCACCGTCGACGACGATTGTAGTAGTGGGCGTCGTTGTCAGTAGCATGTTGTTGTGAAATTGGCCGATTTTTTTTAGTTTTGAACTTGGCCACCATTGGTATTGGCCGCAAATGCAGCGCGTGTGGGGAGCATTTTTTTGTTTTATTATTTAAGTTAAAATCTTTATTTTAACTTTTTATAAAAAAATAAAAAAATGAAAAACTCAAAAATATGACTGCAAAAAAAATAATAGCATGCGGTGGGTATTTGATCGTGCTCATTATAGTTGCATGCATCTTTATAAAAAAAGTGCATGTGAAGAGCATTTTTTTTATTAATTATGTTAATTGCTCCTATTTAGAGGAGTTTAAGTTTGAACTCCTATTTTGAGGATATGACATATGTTTTACTCCTAGTTTGTTCCTTCTCTCCTTAGGAAACTGGCAGTGCTTCTTCTTCTTCCTACAATCGAGCGGCTGCTTGAGGGCGACGGATGGACTGCGCTGTGGGGTGGCAAATCTGGACAAAAAAAAAAAGGTACCGGAACCGGTACCGGTACCGCCGGTGTCGGTACCGAAAAATGGGTACCGGAACCGGTACTGTGGGGGGCGGTACTGGTACCGGTTCCCGGAACCGGTGGAACGTCCCGGCCGGCGGTGACGGTGGCGGGTACTGGCGGTACCATTGGTGAAAGGATTGTGTAAGTTCATGGATTTTTGTGAAAGGATTTGAAGTTTAGGTATCACTTCGAAATTTCAGCTAAAGTTCAGGTGCCATTGGTGAAATTTATCCTTCATAATTGATATTTTTCCAATTGAAGTTTCCATTTAGAGATGCCATTTTCATATTTCTTTTTTAATTCACATTTCGTGTTTGGTTAACCATTTGCCACAGTGATTTTATTTCAGGTTTTACAAAACTGAACGGATTGAATAAGGTTTTGTAATCGGTACAAAAAATATTTTATCGAATTTCGCTTCGATTTTGTTTTAACAAATGCACATCATCAGCACATCTGAGATGTTTTTAGATTGGGGAATACAAGAGTTACAAATTTAAAGATCTCAAATTCACAAATCTATATTTGTTGAAATTAAATATTAGACAATTATTTATGGTCAATATTGATTATAGTATCCTTTGTGTTTTAGTCAGGTTTTGTTATTATTTTTCCTACTTCTTGCGGGGTTTGTATTATATTCTCATCTATAAATACTCTCCTTTGTATTCCATTATGAATTGATCAAGACAATTATTCTGTTTATTTCTCAATATGGTATCAGAGCTGTGGCAATGGTGGAAGAGTGGACAAACCTTGCTCACATGGGCTTTCTTGAACAAGTTATTGTTGGTACCATGATTGTATCTCAAATTAATTAATCTCTATATACAGAATTCATTTAGAGACTAATGGAGTATTAGAGAATAGAGAATGTCTATGTGCTTTTTTTTGGTGAAAAAGTGATTATTTTAATCTTTTAACTACTTGATCTAAAACAAATATGTTAGAGTCACAAATTAAAATGTTATAAAAAAATAGGAACTTGTTATTTGTAAACCTTATTAAAGGAACCAACTAATTTCAAATCTTTTAAAAAGTGCAAATTTAAAACATGCAAACAAAACAAAATTTTTGATAATTTAGAGATTAATTAATTTGAGATAGATAGAGATTTTTTTTGAACACCAATATTTTAGTATTTCTTCTTACATTATACTCCAAAATATCTTGGCTAACTAAGTGAAAAAAAAAGTATTTAGACCGTACAAAAAAAAAGTAGAAATAAAATTAACGGACGGACGAGTATTTTTTGAGAATAATTGCTCCGCATTATTTTCATTTGAAGGGGGTGCAAATTTTGAATTAGGAAATGACAATTTTGTCCTATTCATCACTCCCGCAGTACAAGATTCCTTCGGCGGAATCTCATCTCTTCCGCCTGCCTGCCAAGCAAACAAAATCAACAACTCAAAAAGGGCCGCCGTTTCATTTCATTTCCCCAATTCCCGGGAGCCTCCCCCCGCCGCCGCCACGGCCGCGGAGTCGTATTTCCCGGCGAATCACATGACCCGGCCCGTCTTCTCCAACTCGGACCCCGACAGCGACGACCCGACCCGAAAGGCTCCGGCGAGCACAGGCATGAGACTGGTTGTGCCCTTACAAGGGGTGGTTCAAGGGAGAGGGGGCTTAATCCTCGGCTCTCTAATCCCATGTGCTCTCTTCTACTTCCTCCAGTTCTACATTAAACGACACCGTTCCTCCCCGGCTTCATCTTCTTCGAATCCTCCGTCGCCGTCCGACTCATCGACGGACCTCGTTGAACTCCCACGCTCATCTTCCCGGCTGAACTTGTCTGGTCGCGGGTCAATCGGGCGGACCCGCCTCTCCGCCCGAGGTAGCTCTATTTCGAAGCCCAACGATTCTGCCTACTATATTGGATTAGATAGGTTTCTGGAGGATCCATATGACGAAATCAAGAACCCGGACGGGATTATAAACCTCGGGTTGACTGAAAACAGGGTATCGTATTACATTCATCCTTCTATTTCTTGAGTTTCAGCTTCTTCTTTTTTTCAGATCGAAATTCAATGGTTTTCTGCTCTTTTTTGTTCTATGTTTTGGAAGTTGTCGCTGGATTTGATAGAGAAGTGGCTTTCAAACAACTTCCGGGATTCTGCACTTGGGAAACTTGGTTTGAATATTAGCGGAATTTCTGCCTACCAGCAGTTTGATGGATTGTTCGAGCTGAAAGTGGTAATGTATTTTGGTCATGTTTGATTCATCCGATGAGCGTGTTCTAGTCAGTAGCACTGCAGTGTAATGCTATATAATGTGCTTTTATTTTCTAGCAAAGGATTTTGGATCTTCAAGTTGTTTCAATTTCCCAAATATGGAATTTCAAGAATACAGAATCTGTCTAACCATGAATTGTTTAATCCTTTCAGGCCATGGCAGGTTACATGTCAGAGGTAATGGGAAGAGAAGTTTCATACAATCCATTGCAAATGGTATTAACTTCTGGGGCAACTCCTGCCATTGAGATGCTTTTCTTTTGCTTAGCTGATCAGGGGGATGCTTTCCTCATTCCAACACCCTATTACCCTGGGTATTCCCTGCTCCTTTTCTAGTCAATTTCATTTTTTCCACTAATCTTATTGAATGTTTGCAACCCTATAAGAAGAAGATATAAATATTGATTGTGTCATTTGTGTGTGAAAATATATATAGCATAAAAGCTGAACAGATTATCATTCTGTAGGTTTGACAGGGATATTAGATATAGAACTGGTGTGGAGTTAATTCCAGTACACTGTCGAAGCTCTGATGACTTTGTGCTGAGCATGACAGCTCTGGAACAGGCATTTAATAATGCCAGAAAGCGTGGCCAAAAAGTCCGAGGAATTCTCATTTCAAACCCTTCCAACCCCGTTGGCAACCTCATGACTAGAGAATTGCTATACGATCTCTTAGATTTTGCCAGGGAGAAAAACATCCATATAATCTCAGATGAAATATTTTCTGGCTCTAATCATGGCAACAAAGAGTTTGTAAGCATGGCAGAAATGATAGAGTCAGAAGATTTTGACAGGGACAGGGTTCATATCATATATGGATTATCCAAAGACCTCAGTCTTCCTGGTTTTAGGGTTGGGGTAATATATTCCTTCAACGAGAATGTTCTAGCTGCTTCTAGAAGGTTAGCCAGGTTTTCATCAGTTTCAGTCCCAACACAGAGGTTGTTAGTTTCAATGCTTACAGACACTGGATTCATTCGGGATTACCAAAAGGAAAACACGCAGAGATTGCGAAGAATGTATGAATTATTTACTGCTGGGTTAAATGAAGTGGGGGTTGAATGCTCGAGGAGTGATGCGGGTTTTTGTTGTTGGGTGAACATGAGTAGGTTAATCAACCCTTACAATGAAAAGGGGGAGATGGAGTTATGGCAAAAACTGTTAAATGTGGCTAAGATAAATGTGACTCCCGGGTCTGCCTGCCATTGTATTGAACATGGATGGTTCAGGTTTTGCTTCACAACATTACGCGAGAAGGATATCCCTTTAGTTGCAGAAAGGATAAGGAGAGTAGTTGAAAGCTGTAGACCTCCTGCTTGAAATATTTTAGGGTTTTATGTGAAAATCATATTTTGCATGCATGTTTTTATGTTATATCATTTCTTCTTGTATTTATAATGTAGACAGAATGGGCATTCTTATAATTTGTCAAAAGCTTGATAGTTTCCTTTGCGCAATAGAATCTGGAGTGTGTTTCCTAAGTTCTTATTCTATAATATGGAGTGTGTTTTGATCTCTGTGTTTCATTTTCCAATTTTTGTCCTTGTCACTTATTCAGCCAAATATATGTACAAGCTAGGGTTCATTCTTGGCGGATAACTGATAAGAAACACTAGGGCTAACTCTGCAAGTTAAAAAGAAAGTCGGAAATCAGGGGCGAAAATGACCTAATGGTCGCGGCTCCAACAGTGGATTTTTTTATAGATAGGAATCCTTAGCAATGCACAGCTAATCAGTTGTCTTTATTGTTCTGTAAACATTGAAAGCCAAGCAAGTTTCAGACTTTTGGGAGAAGTTTTAATTCCCTCTTCCAGTTGGTGTGCAAATCTCCAATGTTTTCCCCCCCTCCAAACATGCAGCATCCGTGAGCACTCCCTATGAATTTCTGCTCCTGTCACAAAAGATGGTAATGACAAAACCAATCCATTATATAATTTATTGGCGACTCATGCTTGAGATATGATCATCATAGAGCATTTGTATTGGTTTGATTGCCTGTCCTAAATTTTCTAGTGCCGAAACTATGAGATGCATGAAAAATGTAACATTGGATTACCCTAGTCATACTCTGTTTCTGCTTTTGCTTAGCTTTTCCAGGGCAGCTTCTTCTTTGGCTCATCATCATCAGCTCTCCTAGTGTTGCTCCTGGCTTTCTTGTGATGAATCCGGAATCACCCATAAACTGTGGTGGAAACGGAAGCAGGAATCTAGGAAGCGGTCTTCCCGGTTTATCCTCCCAGTTGAAGGGGATCGAAGGTATGAGCTTGATAGTAGGAACAAACTTTAGGGTATTTGAGGGTTTATGATCTCTGGGTTTCCAATCTTTGTTGGGTATGCCAGGTCTTTCTTCCCAGATAAAAGGAACAGAAATTTTCTGTCTCTCTGTTGTCATCTTGGGATATCAATGGCTCACACTGTATGAAACAAAAAATCTTGCATAAATAGGAATGTGTGAACCATAGTGGGTTAGTGGCTTCTGCTTTATGGTTATAAAATTAGGTACTTAAACATGTCCTAGTTTATTAACTGATGAGAATAATAAATCCAGTCCAAGAAGATTAAAGCAATTCAGAGGAGCTATAAGTGCTCTAGTAACTGTTATGCCTCAATTAATATTGTCAAAAGTAATGTTAGGTTAATGGCCAAAACCCATTAGTCCATTGATCAGTGACTGCATACCCCAAGCAATAGGGCCAACTAAGATCAATGCACCCAAACCATTGTGCTCCAAAAGAAAACATTATGTTTTATGCTTCTAATCATATTTTTAGCCATGCTTATCATACCTCGTACGTTAGATCTCTCATCACCACGGCACCACCCCAAGAGATGCCATCTAAGTTAGGCTACACATCAACACGACAAATAGCAACCGAAATGATTCATTATGTTATAAACACAACGCTTAGGGTGTTCAAGTCGATCACGAACTAAAAGAATCCATATATAATGTGTATTGCATCAATTGTCGTCATTGAAGGCTATACACACAATGTATTGATGCGTATCAAGTAATACTATAAAAGTTCACGCGCAAATCAAGTAACAACATAAAAACATCACCAAGGTCCACACACGTTGGACATCCAAACATTGCAATTATCCGGTATATGCATGAATGACATTCACAAAATGCATCCATGCATGTTAGATTGAATTTGTGGCATTGTACATTTCCTTTCAATGAGTGTACATTTTTGATATTGTTTTAGTGTCTAATCATTATTTTGTGTAATTATGTATTGTATAGAAGGAATTCGGTCATGTTTATCGATGTTGTTGTTGGTACTTGATATAAAGTAAAAAAGGGTAATAAAAGTTAATATCTCTAAGTGTTTTGGATTTTTTTTTCTTCAAATTAATTACCTTTTCAGAAGTTTGAGTCATGATAAAGGGTCTGTTGGATAATAATACTAATAGTATTTCTAGTAGTATTGGTTATGGTAGTGTTTTATTATTAGTCAGCTTCCTAATCCTATTTGTGGTAGATGTTGTATGTTAATTAGTTTCCATTATCTATTCCTAGTTGTGTTAGGAGTATCTCTCCTATATATACTCTATCATATACTTCATAATTCAATGAGCAATATTATTATTCTAATATTTCAATATTCCAACATGGTATCGGAGCCACCGCTCTTGGTGACCT
>OOIL02002122.1:2270813-2434376 GCA_900332095.2 Cuscuta campestris | reverse complement strand
CAGTTTCCAGCTAGTGTCCAAGCTTCCTCTTGCTTCAGCCAGAGTTCAGCTTGAGGGGGGATGTTGGATAATAATACTAATAGTATTTCTAGTAGTATTGGTTATGGTAGTGTTTTATTATTAGTCAGCTTCCTAATCCTATTTGTGGTAGATGTTGTATGTTAATTAGTTTCCATTATCTATTCCTAGTTGTGTTAGGAGTATCTCTCCTATATATACTCTATCATATACTTCATAATTCAATGAGCAATATTATTATTCTAATATTTCAATATTCCAACAAGGTCCTCTTGCCTTCCTCTCACATCTTGGAACCTCCTCTTGCATTAGCTACTCAAACACCACCAATGACATCACATTAATGCTCATTGTTTCAGAAATATATCATACTCCCTCGTCTAACTAAAATGTTCTCGTTCACAATTCACATTGTCAAACTTTATTCAATTTGTTGTCGTATTTTCGCTATCAATTTGATAAAATAATATAGCCATGTCATTTCTAATTTTGTAGATCTTTTCATGTAGTTTTTGAATATGTAATTTTTTTTAATTCCATACGATTTTCCATGTAAAATGATTTAAAAATAACTTCAATCAAACATCGTAACGCGCAATGAGAACATTATTGTTGGACGGAGGGAGTATAATTATTGTCCGTGTCTAATTGTCTTTGAGAAATTGATAATGTCAAAATAGAGTTATTCTAAATATACGACCATCAAATTTTGCCAAAATATTAAAATAATCTCATGCACGTTCCAACGCTACAATAGAGAATGTGAGAATAAAAGTACAAATGTAGTGTTAAAAAAAGAACAATAACAAATTTTTACCAAATAGATGCAAATATGTGTAAAAATTAATTAGATACTCTAAACTAATTTTTTAATCACACTTCATCCTTATATCCTAAAATCTACTTCACATTTGCTTTTTATTTTTTTAATACTATAACTCTTAAAAATATCATGAATAGAGAATTTTATTTTTCTTAGTAACACCAATGCAATTTATTAGAGAATCAGAGTAGAATTAAAACATAACTTTTACATATTAAAAAATTATATCAAAAGCCCAACAAAATAAGTATTGACATAATTATATTATTTTATAAAATGAGTTAACGAAAATAGGAAAAATAAATAAATAAAATTCGAGAGTCTGTGAATATATATAAAATTTAGGAAAAATTACCCAAAATAATCCCAACTTTATCCAGTCTTTCAAAAATAATCCCACCTTTCACTGTGATGCATAATAATCCCAACTTTATTGAAATCTGCCAGTTTTGGGTCGCCGTTAAGTTTCTAACGGAGGGTTAACGGAAATGCCCGTTTTAGGCAACAAAATGAAAGTTGGTATTATTTTTGATGAATTTTTGTTTTTTAATTTTTTTTGAAATTTTTATTTAAATTTTTTGAATTACTTTCAACTTCCATTTCTTTTTCTTTTTTAAAGATTATTCTTACCTTAGAAAAAAATAGATATAAAAAATAATGAAAATGAGAAAAATAACTAAAACCATACAAAATTAATCAAATAAATAATGTAATCAATAGAAATTAAACAGAAACTCCGAAATAAAATAAATATATACGGAGTGGTGGGTTTTAACATTTTACACGCTATACGGAGTCTTAATGTACTACTTATTTTTTAAAAGAAAAAGCCGTCCGGTAAAGTTGGAATTATTGTAGATAATTTTTTCTAAAAAATAAGAAGTGATATGTTAATTCTTTGTATAATGCGTGAAATATTAAAACCCACCCATATATTTTTATTTTACTTTTACCAATTTCAAGTTAGTTTCCATTGATTACCTTATTTATTTTATTATTTTTGTATCATTTTAGTTACATTTCTCATTTTTTTTCATTTTTATATCTATTATTTTTATTTTTTAAACTAAGACTAATCTTTAAATCTTTAAAAAAGGAAAAAAGAAATGATGATGGAGGTAGAAAGTAATTTAAAAAATTTAAATGAAAAATTTAAAAAAAATAAAAAAAATGAAAATTTATCAAAAATAATCCCAACTTTCATTTTGTTGCCTAAAACGGGCATTTCTGTTAACTCTCCGTTAGAAATTTAACGGCGACCCAAAACTAGCAAATTTCAGTAAAGTTGGGATTATTATGTATCACATTGAAAGGTGGGATTATTTTTGGCGGGTATTTGTGTACGAATAGATTTTTAGTTAAAAAATCATTCATCAATTGCCGTCGACTGCCACATGGACATTCCCGAGCTATAACTGAGCGATTTCCGGTCGGTCATCCTCTCCAAGCCCTAAAAATGGAGTTTGCTGAATTGATTGTTTAATGCGGAAACCTGTAAATTCCATTTCAGTCGGATCTTCGCACTTAAAAGCAGTAATTGCTGACATTCCCGTACCATGTACATGCCAATTGCTGCCATTCATCTTCTCCACCGTATTCATTCTAGATTCTTCATCACCTCGCTCTGTCCCGTTATTTATATCTCGCTGCATTTGACCCAAACCTGTCCACCTCCCGACGATGGCTACAGCCGTATAAATTCTCGCTGAAGTTTCTAAGTGGATCTGTTATGTTGGCACTTCCTTTCTCAAATCTTAGAAAGGTAAGATCATTTCAGATCTCTCTGGTTCCTTATTTATTGTTTTTGTGAGTTCGATCGGAAAGGCTATGATCCTTGCACTAGTTTGTACATTTGGACCCTCCCTCTTCCTCATAGTATTATGGTCTCAATTTCTGCTACATTTGGATGTAGTATATTAAGGCTTTACCTTTTACTCTTTTTAGGACTTATCTATATATACTTAGATAAATAATGTAGTCTTTCTAGAGCAATGTGAAATCCCCAGCAAAAGAAAATGATTCAGATGAATTTTGATAGGATGGCTTCGGCAGCTTCATCTAGGGACATTGCCACGACCACCTATCCTAAGACATTAACCTCTATTGTGGCATCAGTTGGAGGCCTTGCCGTGTTCTTGTTTCTTGCTTCATTCTTACTTTCCTCGGGGCCCATTGGCTCGGCTGTTCGTGGGTATTACTATGGGGCTGATAACTCAATGAAGGACAGCTTAGTTTCTGGAGCGTGTGTCGACACGCCAAAACAATCAAGTATATTGGGGAGTAACAGGACAGGAGTTCGTTCTCAAACGGAGGATGGTGAATTGATGCGTGTTTCTCCAAAATCTATGGAGAATGATAGTGATACCGACGGTCAACGTGATGGCAAGATGTATTCAACTCTTCCTTCATCCTCTCTCATGAACAAAACAGGTATATATTCATTTATGTTAAAGCATCTCACATCAGCAAAATATGAGAATAAAATTTACATATCGGAATATAATGTCTTGGGATATCCCTAATATCATGTTGATTTTTATAATAGTTTGGTTTTCAAGGCTAATGCAATAATACATTCAAACCAAGTAGGGGTAAGATCTGCCTACACACGCCCTCTCCACATACCCTCTCTAGACCCTACTTTTGTGGGATTCTTTTAGTTTTGTTTGTTGTTATTGTTCGCACTAATACATTTAAACACGGTTCATTTGTGAAATGGTTGCAGAATGTGATCTGTACAATGGGAAATGGGTTTTTGATTTAAGTGGACCATTGTACACAAACAACTCCTGCCCTGTCTTAACACAAACACAGAATTGCCAGGGGAATGGAAGACCAGACAAAGACTATGAAAATTGGCGATGGAAGCCTGCTCACTGTGATATCCCTCGTTTCAGGCCGAAGCAATTCTTGGAATTAATGAGAGGAAAGACTATAGCTTTTGTCGGTGATTCTGTTGCCCGCAACCAGATGGAGTCAATGCTGTGTATCCTTTGGCAGGTTAGGTCAACATGTACTCCCTCTATGATGCAAAATGCTACCCTAACCCCAAGATGACACCAAAGTCGACACCATCAATCACAATCATGCACAAACAATCATTTTATGGGAGAAAGTATTGTCTGGGAAACACTGAGGGTGTCAACCTTGGTGTCATCCGTGATGCGACTACAACATGGTCTCTCTATGGTACTGGATTATTAACTACAGAGTATATCATTTTGTTAACTAAAAAAAGGATAACCATGTCCGAGGTTTATGAATGGCAATAATCAGGCTCTCTATTTTCCTTTCCAGTACGAAACTCCGAAAAACAGAGGGAACAGAAAAATGCAGCGCTACTATTTCAGATCCACATCAACTATGATCGTGCGGATATGGTCTTCCTGGCTGGTAAACCAAACTTCCGATCCGTTTGATTATGCTCCAGCTGGAGTGGCCAAGCTCTACCTCGATGTTCCCGATCATGCCTTCATGGAACACATCACAAACTTTGATGTTGTTGTTGTGTCTTCCGGCCACTGGTTTGCGAAACAATCGGTTTACATACTAAACAACGAGATTGTTGGGGGGCAGCTTTGGTGGCCAGACAAATCTAAGCATATGAAAGTCAACAATACTGATGCCTTTGGGATATCGGTTGAGACCGTTGTCGCTGCCATGGTGACACACCCAAGCTACAGTGGACTCACAATCGTGCGCTCCTATTCGCCAGACCACTATGAGGGAGGGGCGTGGAATACCGGCGGATCGTGCACTGGGAAGACCAAGCCAGCTGTGGACAGTGAGCTGGCAGAGAATGGGTTTATCAATACGATGCATGAGAAACAGCTGACCGGTTTTTCTCGTGCAATCAAGAGAAAAACCAACAAGTCAAATGTGAGATTTATGGACATCACGAGAGTCTTTGAGTATCGCCACGATGGACACCCGGGCCCATAGCGAAGCCTCGATCCTAATAAAATCACAAAAAGAGGGCCCGATGGTAGGCCTCCACCACAGGACTGCCTGCATTGGTGCATGCCGGGCCCGGTTGATACATGGAACGAGATTGTATTGGAGATCATAAGGAGAGAGTTCCAAGGGACACAAAGTAGTACTCCCTTATGAACTTATAACCATGAAATAAAGCTTTCAGATCTTCCAAGGGTGATTATTAGTATATTGTTGGGTAATGTTACCGTCACACCACAGATGACACCAAGATTGACACCATCAGTGTTGGAACAATGTTATTGTTTCACAAACAATGACGGTCTGTCCGTTATTGTCTTTGGTGGTGTCAATCTTGGCGTCATCCTGAAGTTTAAGTAGCATTTTCCATTAATGTTTGGCTTAGGTAATACGGAGTACTATACTATATTGAAAGAAATTTATTTCGAAATGTAGAGAATGGAATTCTCTCACAGCTTTTCAGAAGATGTAAGAGAAAGAATATATGATGTATGCATCATTGTAATTATATTCAGTAATATTTAGATGAAGTGGAGTTTGAGAAAATCAAACCAATACTTAAATATACAGTAATTTTTTATATTATTACAAAGTTAAACTGTTCAAGTGTGTTGCAACTATTTGTCTTGTCTTTTTTCTTCTATTTTTTTTTTTAAAAAATAGATTATTATATGCTTGGGTAATACATGCATTTCATTAATTAAATTCATTGCATGTATGGTCCGTTTGGGCCCATAGTTTGGCAATATAGCTATACACTCCCGACATTGTATTTCTTGATCTGTCTTTTCCTTTGAGTTTTTTTTTTGTAGTCCAAAGAAGGAGCTAATTAATACGCCTAATTTTCTTTTAATATATCTGTAATTTCATTGCATTGCATGTTGAGATGCATGCATGCATTGCTGAACTAGCAGTGGCTAATTAAGCTTGAAATTACATCTTGCATTGATACAGTGTGACATGGTTTTTTCGATCGTCTTAATTTAAAGTGGAGTGATGAGGTTGAAATATTGAAGATGGATTATGGAGTTTGGATATTTTGCTTCAGTTTTTTCCACAAAAAGTTGTAGTTTGAAGACTAGAACATGGAGTACGAAAGTTGGAGTTGTCATTGCCTATTTTATGTAAATAGAAGTTAATTGATTTACTTAGATCAGACGAGAATTTTAATAGATATTGTTAAAGAGGTAGGAGGTGCGGAGTGCATGCTCGTTCATTGTAAATATTTAAATATTTTAGCCCAAATGTTTGAATGTAAATTTTGGACCGAGTCATTTTTTTTTTCATTTTTCGGGGCCAGCCGGCCCTGGTCAGGATGTGTTTGGCATATACTTCCTTTGTTCCAAAAAGAGCATCACGTCTCATCACACTGCCTTAGTATTAATATGTAATATCAGTCAAAACTTACTACAATGTCAAAGATGAAAATACATATTAAAAAACATGACATTTAATAATGTCAAACATGTCAATATATATTATCAAAAACAGAACAAAAATACCAAGAATCTATCTAATATGTCAACATATCTCCACCCGTGCGCATGAAAGTAAGCTTCAAGCGGTCCTTCCAGTAAGCTTTTCAAGTAAACTTCTTTTTTCAGTGTCAATTACTGACAATTAGAGAGAGTTAAATAGAGACATCACTATTGATTTGTTTTAATTTAAATTTTAATTAATTTAATAATTTTGGTCCTTTTTTAGGATAAAAACGTGACACTCTTGGAATAATGAATACTGTGTATGTTTTAGTTCTATCAAACGTGTTAACATAAAAAACAATAGTGTTGTTTGGTACGTATTTAGCTAGGGTTTGTGTAATTGCGAAACATTAACACAAGATTGTCACTGTTTGCCCCAACAATGATCGCTTTTAGATATCATGTCATAAACTACATGTACAAACATTCTCGGTCGTCTTATGATTTATAAATAAATACATGCACAATCTTTTCTTCTTTTCTTTTTTTTGAAAGTAAAATCTTAATACGGAGTATGGTGTTAGATTATAATCTCGGTCGTCTTATACTCCCTAATTCGTCCCTGCAAACTTCGGTGATTTTGATTTTTAAGGAATTTAAGGGAGTATATTTTGGTGTTGAATTTTCAAAAATATCTTTGAGTGTGATTAGTAAATTAAAATTAAGATCTGATAGATAGATTAATATAGTGAATGTATGTGATGTGATAGGTAAGTTAAGAATTAGAAAGTTAAAAGTAACTTTTTTATAAAAATGATAAAAGATTTTTGGGACGAGTGAAAAAAATGAGAAAGGTTTCAATGACGGAGGAAGTACATGCTTAATCTTAATAGGGTAATTTATGCAAATGCGATTTAAATAGGACTAATCCGATTTGCCTTAGTGTTTGACAATGAAAAATTCTAAAATGTCATGCCTTTGAGAAGAATGACCTACTACACAATTCAAGTAGAATAAAACATTATTAAAAATAATTTGAACAGTGTTTGAAACAATTAGTCATTATTCAACACTTATTGATAATGACCACTATCGTATGTAGAGTCATTCATATAATCAGTCATTATCCAATACTTGTTGCTACTAAGGGCATATATGACAGATCATACAGAAATATATGTCATAAAGAGAATAAAACATACTTGATCGTACTACCTTTTAGTTCTATATAGAACAAATTTTTCATCTCTTAATATAGTCTTAGAGTAAAAACCCTTACATGGGCCAACCCAAAACTTGACTTTTTCATCTCTTAATATAGTTTTATCACAAACCTTTGACTTTTTGGTTGAGCTGATTTATGATATCGTATCAGAATCCTCTCACACAGAGATCAAAAGTTCAAACATAATCGTCATCCAATTTTGAAAAACATTAGTTCCTTGACATATGTGTATACACTAATTTTAACGTCTAAATCTTAATTAAATATGAAGTATTAAAAAGGCTATAATCCACCATTGATCCTTCAACTTTATGAGTTGTGCACGATTGGTCCTTCAAGTTTCAAAAGTCCGTAAATAGCCCTTCAACTTTATGAGTTGTGCGCGATTGATCCTTCAAGTTTCAAAAGTTCATAAGTAGTCCTTCAGGTACACGTCAGCCCTCCAGATGAAGTCGTTTTGGCAGTAAATATTAAAAGCTAAATGAAGTACTAGTTCCATATAATACGAGTAAATTCCACTAGCTACAAGTACTCTGTATTATATGGAGCTCGTATTTCATTTACCTTTTAACGTTTACTGTCAAAAGGACCTCATCTGAAGGCTTGACGTGTACTTGAAGAACTACATATGAATTTTTGAAATTCAAAGAACCAATCATGCATAACTCGTAAAGTTGAAGGACAATTTATGGACTTTTGAAACTTGAAAGACAGAATGTGGATAACTGATAAAGTTAAAGGACCAATAGTCGAGTTTAGCCAACTAAAAATTAATCAATTATAAAATCAGCACGTCCTTTATCCTTGTTAATTAAATAAGTAGAACAACGGATCTGTACCCATACTCGTGTGCAGGTTCTGTTGAATATACGAAACTACGGAGTATATATTAAAAACTCATATCCAATATAATATGTACCGTAGTATTGTTCTCTATACTTAATTTAATTTGCTTGCAATGCACCAGTGGATGCATGCATGCATATGTACGTATATAATATATTCGCTCTGTTACTGAAAACCTTTATTCTTTCTTATTTCATCCGTCCCTAAAAATATTTCTTATTTCTATTAAAAAGTCACTTGACCCCTTACTTTTTCATACGCTACCTATCACATCATACCTTTTTACTAATAATATACCTATCAAATCCTACTTTTACTCATCACATCAAAAGATTTTTTGGAATTCAATACCAAAATACACTTACCTTAAATCTCTTAAATTAAATATAAACATAAATTAAATTAAAAAAAGAAAAGAAGTTTCAAGAAGTGTATGAGTGAGCTGAGCAGAGAGGGATGGGAGAATAGAAGAACGTGTAAAGATGGATGGGCTTTGGTTTTAATAATTACTCATTTGAAAACTGGATTATTATTGCATGCACCCATCCTTTGTTGGACATCAAGTCTCCATTATACCCTACTCATGTTTTCCTTAATTAGCTTCTTTCTTCAACTTTTTTTTCCTTACATGATAAAATTAAAGAAAAACTCTAGTCACAAAAGCAAGATATAATTTTCACCATTTTGAGCTACAAAGCCATACAATAAATTAAAAGTGGTAAAATATACATAATCTTTCTTTGTTTCACGATCACAAACCCAAATTTTGATTGACTTGGTTCATTTACAAAAAGTAACGGAGTAATAAATTTTTAGTTTCACATTTGACATTTATGAACAGTAATTGTGTATAGCAACGAACAAATCGACAATCATTGACATGTGTGTCTGTGAACAAGTGGTATCAAACTTCAAATTTATGTCAAATATGATGGGTTTTTTTTAAAAAAAAAACATTTTTTGATAAACTAAATAATGCTAATTAATCTTCTTCGATCCTGAAGTGTATTCAATTCCTATGTAACCCTGCTAGCTAGCTCCAAGCTACTCTTGAGTGATAAAACTAAACCGGGATAAATAAACAAAGGAGAACATGATAGAGGGGACGACGATTTGAATAATTATACTCCCTCCGTCCCATGAAACATGGGACTTTTGCTTTTTAGGAGAGATTTAAGGGAGTGTATTTTGGTATTGAATTTCCAAAAATGTCTTTTGATGTGATGAGTAAAAGTATGATTTGATGGATAGATTATTAGTAAAAAGGTATGATGTGATAGTTAGGGTATGAAAAAGTAAGGGGTAAAAGTGACTTTTTAATAGAAATGAGAAGTGTTTTGTGGGACGGATAAAAAAAGAAAGGAGAAAGATTTCATGGGACGGAGGGAGTATTATTGAGGAGAGACTAAAAGACAGATGACTTCAATAATCTTTGTACCTCTCTCTGATTCTTCATCTCTAGAGAAAGAAAGTGTGATTTCAAATGATGATATTGTTGCTGATCCGGGATTAAGAAAACCAATCAATAGTTATCCGTTGGAAATTAGAGATGTCATAAGAAGAAGATACTTAGCAAAAGGTCCTTGTCGACCATTGGTGCATAACTTTCCACAAACTATGACAGGAAACAAAAAAAGACGGTTTCAAAGTATTTGGTTTGATAAGTTTAAGTGGTTAGAGTATAGTGTTGCCGAGGATAGAGCATATTGTTTGCATTGTTATTTGTTTGCAAATACAAATAAAAATGGATCAAATGCTTTTACTGAAGTTGGGTTTAGCAATTGGAAAGATGGTCCAAAAGCCTTTGTTGACCATGAAGGAATCAATGAAAGTTGCACTTTTCCAAATAAGGTTGTTACTATTAAAAGGTATGTTTAGTTGCACTTTTCCAAATAAGGTTGAGCAAATAAAAGGTATGTTTAGTTGCACTTTTCCAAATAAGGTTGTTACTATTATGAAATTTTTTTGTTGTTTTTTAAATAAATTTGTGCCCCCCATGAAGTCTTCCCTGGCTCCGCCACTGTCTCTCTCCCCCATGCATCTCTCCACAGGGAAACACCTTTATTTTTAATACTCCGTATTTTAATTATTAGCTCTATTTTTTTTACTCTTTTTTTAGTACTCCGTAATTAATAATACGACCTAGAGGCCGGTGTACAATGTATTTACCCACCTCAATTCTGACTTCAATGATTTGGTCTCATTGTACATACCACTGATAAAATAATGTTCCCTCTTACCCCTCCTCAAGTCTGTTAACAAATGCACGTTTTCATCTTATCCGGGCCCATTTCCCACCCGGCCCCACCTCATTTACGCCTCCACAGGAAATTTTTCAAATATGAATTTGGAATAGGGCAGTATGAAAAAAAAGGGAGTAAAGCAAATTCAATTTCTGTCAATTACGCTAGAAGACAAGTATGTTAAGCATAGGGTCTCTGCAAGTACCTGGTGCATGCGGTCTTCCCTGTCACTAATTTGTGATTAAAGTGTAAGTTACGTCCTCTCAATGACCGTCCGACCAGACCTGAATGAACTTTGGGGACGGGATTCATCCTTTTTCAAATATGAATTTGGAAAAAGTCCAATATAATGTCACATACGTTGTTCAATTTGGGTACTCTCGTCACCTCAAACATTATCATCACATAATTTCTTTTGAGTTGAACTTGTACAAATTTATCCTTAGGTATCTCACAAAAGTTTTACTCCTTAGTTAGCTTGTTTATGTGTAATCCACTTGTCACATCCAAGGACAATTTTGGAAAGTCTACACTAATATACATTCTCTTTAAATCTTTTAAAAATTAAAATTAGAAAGGTTTTGTGAGAAGAAGAGAGTATCTAATAGTAACTAATAAGAGAGATCTGAGGTAGATACTCCCTATGTTTATTAAAATACTTCCTCTTTCATTTTTTCACTTTTTCCAAAACACTTTAACTTTCTATTAAAAAACTATTTTTACTTCTACTTTTTCTTACCCTACCTATCACATCATATTTTTCGACTAATAATCTAACCATCACATCTTATTTTACTCATCACATTAAGTACAAAATTAAAAAGTCAATCATTAATATACATTTTTTATTTTGACTAAAAATCAAAATAGGAATAGTTTATCCGAATGGAAGGAGTACATGGGTGGTACTAAAATAAACCTGATTTTGTAATTTGTGCCCATCCAGTTTTGTTTTAACTACCAAAAAAACCCTAAAATTTAATGCGGTGCCCTTAACATAATTAAATGAATAAACGTTGCATGGTGTCTCTTCAAAACACAACATTACAGCTAATAAGTACGGACAACATTTTTTTTAAATATTATTTCACAGGCCAGTACTAGCTCAGCTGCTCCATTATTATATTCAGAATTCATTCATAGTATAATCAAACACTGCACCATAACAGTTTCAACGAACAAAAACTGAATCAATACATACATAAGCAATTAAAAGCTCTGACAATATATATTCGATCGATCATGAACATGGTAAAAACATGCCATGTTCATCTTGTTCCTCGCTCTTCTTCAATTCAATGTCTTACTGATCTGTATGTATATATATATATATATATATATATATATATATATATATATATATATAACCAAATCCAGTTGGATATATTGTCTCTCAATTCATACCCTCATCCCTTATAGTCTATATATAAACCTCTTCTGGCTTTATTTGAATCACTCACTCACTCACTCGTCAAACACACTCACTTATAACTCACTCTCATCTAAGCATTATTCAACTTTATTTAAAAGAAAGAACTTAAAAATGGCAACAAAGATGAGCTCATGGTCAGCTGAGAATGCCACTCAAGCGTATATCAGGACGATGAACATGGCGAGGGGAGAAGACGCAAACGGGGCGGAGTTCGTCTCCGCTCTGGCAGCGGGGAACAACGCCCGCTGCACCGTGGTGGCGTGCTCGAGCCATGCAGACTCGATCACGCTCGCCCTGGCCGCGGCGTCCCACCAGACAGGAGGCCGCGTCGTCTGCATCCTCCCTGAGGATGGCCTTCTAGAAGCTTCTAGAGCGTCCCTAGACTCGAGCGTCGTCGAGTTCGTCGTGGGGGACGCCGAGGAGCTTCTGTCGGGGGACTACAGAGAGGCAGACTTTGTGGCCATCGACTGCAACCTCGAGAACCACGAGGGGATCTTCAAGTCCGTTCAATGGAGCGGACGACCGTGCAACACGGTGGTGTTGGGTTACAACGCTTTCGGGAAGCGGTCGTGGAGGAGTAGTGGCGGTTTGAGGATCAGCCTGTTGCCGATAGGCGAAGGGTTGTTGATGACAAGAATTGCCAGTGCTAATAAGAAGAGTGGTGTGGTGGGGATGGAGAAGAGAGGGCGTTTCGTTGTGAAGGTAGATAAGTGCACCGGGGAGGAGCATTTTTTCCGGGTCAGGTCGACCCCGAGACCAGTGATTCAAGCCTAAAACATTTTTCTGAACCCATAACCACAATGCGTTTGAGTTTTTTGGTTGGGTTGGTTTCTTGACAGACGACTTATAGAAGTGTACATAGCTCATGGTGCAGATGGTGCAGATTGATTCAGCAAATTTGCTCTCACTCTTTTTTTTTGTGACATTCTGAGACGACTGTACAGTTTCAGTAGTGTCACAATTAATTGTTACGTTTTCCATTTGAATGGTTAGATTATTGTAGAGTGAGATGTATATGAAGTTATGAACTGAACATTATTTGAATTAAAAGAGAAGACCGAATGCTTTTCGATCAATTCAATGTGACTCCTTTAATTTTCTGTTTGTGTTGGTAACAATAATCTTTAATTTTGGCATAAAAAATTTAATAGTCGATCGGGTATATAGTACGTACGTACTTCAATTATATTGGTAAGTCTGATTACATGGAGTTAATAGTGAGCTCCCTCAGCTCCCTTCTTTTTAAATTTAATACTCCGTAAATGTGATGAAAATTTGATATATAAAAAATAAATCATAAAATGAATCTAATTACTAGCCCCATCCATTTAGAAAAACTTATATTGACTTTGGACGAAAATAACGAAGGACTATTTCGAGTTGACTTTTTAATTTTGTCCTTGATGTGATTAGTAAAAATAAGGTGTACTGGGTAGATTATTTATAAAAAGTAGGATGTGATAGGTAAGAAAAAAGTTAGTAAGGGTAAAAATTATTTTTTAATAGAAAGTGAGAGTGATTTGGTGACAAATAAAAAAAGAAAGGTTTTGGTAAACGGAGAAAGTACATAAATTAACATTACAACTAAATACTCGTATTTTTCATAATTTATAATAAAAATTGGTTAAATTAAACTTGACTAAAAAATCTAAAGTGACGATTTTTAAATGCAAGTATTATGAAGTATAATACTCCCTCCGTCCCCGAAAGGGTTTCCCTAATTGACTTTTTGGGAAATTAAGGGAGGGATATTTTGGTATTGACTTTCCAATAATACCCTTAATGTGATGAGCAAAAGTAAAATGTGATAGATAGATTATTAGTAAAAAGGTATAATGTGATATGTAGGGTATGAAAAACTAAAGGATAAATGTAGTTTTTAATGGATAAAGGAAGGAGTTAGTGAGACAAGAAAAAAAATAAAGGTGAATGAGTTTAAGGGACGGGGGAGTTATTCATTGTATATTATTATAGACAAGTGTTTACGAACGGATGTAATATATTCAAGGGGAGTACTAGGGGAACCCCAATACACATACATTCAATGTTCGTGCGGCACATACATTAAGTGTTTGTGTGTTCATATTTTTGCCCCAGTATACCCCAAATGGGGTTTTCTAAGGCTAAACTCCATCATTGAATTGGTCCTTCAACTTTATCAATTGTGCACGATTGGTCCTTCAAGTTTTAAAAGTCTATAAATAGTCCTTCAACTTTATGAGTTATGCACGATTGGTCCTTCAAGTTTTAAAAGTGCATAAATAGTCCTTCAAGTACACGTCAGCCCTCCAGATGAGATCCTTTTGACAGTAAATGTTAAAAGCTAAATGGAATACTAGCTCCATATAATACGGAGTAGTCGTACCTAGTGGAATTTACTCGTATTATATGAAACTAGTATTTCGTTTAACTTTTAATATTTACGGTCAAAAAGACTTCATATGGAGGGCTGACGTGTACCTGAATGACTACTTATGGACTTTTGAAACTTGAAGGACCAATGGTGCAAAACTCATAAAGTTGAAGGACTATTTATGGACTTTTGAAACTTGAAGGACCAATCGTGCACAACTGATAAAGTTGAAGGACCAATGGTGGATTTTAGCCGTTTTCTAAACATTTTCCTACGTTAAATTTCAGAATTGATTTACCAATTACATTCATCCATATCATGTTAATCATTTTTTTTTTGCATACATAAAAAATGCCGTCTCACTTATTAAAACATACTCCGTATTAACGTTGTCCTTCAATATTTGTGCAATTTTGACTTTTTTGAGTTAATTACTTTTAGCCGCATAGTTAAATAAAATATATATTATATATTAATTAGATAATAAAATATATATTATATTAATTATATATTATATTATATATTAATTAAATATATATTATATATTAATTATATTATATATTATATTGTATATAATAAATCAAATAAAAAAATTTGTATCAATATCTAATATTATTTTTATTTAATTTGAAGAACAATTCTAGTCACTATATATAAGACCCTATTGATATTTAAGCACCAAAGTGCCGGAGCCTAAAGCTCATATGGCTAAAATTTTCCAATCGGACCTACTGTAATAAAGGGGGCGTAGTATCAATATATAACTCCAATTTATTTTTATCCGAAGATGACGCCAATTCAATCATGGTTATTCCTAATTAAAATTAGGGGTAGTACTGTAGTAGCTAGAATAATTAACAACATCGTGAACATGTTGTCTGGTACGTATTAGTTACGGTTAATGTAATTGCAAAACACAAGATTGTCAGGATTTGTCCCAACAATTATCGATGATCCTAGATTTCTTGTCACACACAAAATACAAACATTCCCCGGTCGTATATATATATATATATATGATCCATCTTAATACAAAACAGAATCTTAATGCTACAAATTAATCAACGGGCATGCCCTAGCTAGATGCTGGTTATAATGTGGTCGTCATATATGATACTACCTCCGTTTCTCAAAAGAGCTCCTCTTTTGACTTTGGGGGAAAATAAGGAAGTGTTAAATTGTAGTTGACTTTCCAATTTTGCCCTTGATGTAATGGGTAAAAGTAAGATGTGATAGTTTAATTGTTAGTGAAAAAGTATGATGTGATAGGTAGGGTATGAAAAAGTAGGGGTAAAAGTGGTTTTTTAATAGAAAGGGAAGTGTTTTAAAAAAAACAAAAAAAATGAAATAAGAAGGGTTTTAAGAAACGGAGGGAGTATTTAATTACAATATATTACTTCTTCTGTCCTCCAAAGATGCTCTCGTTTTGACTTTTTTATGGTTTTTAAGAGATGAAAAATGTGAAAGTTTACCAAAATGATCGTAATAAAAATGAGTGGAGTATATTAAATATTGTGGATGAAGTGTAAAAAAATAAACTAAGTGGTGTAATTGTATTATTTTAAATGTTAAAAAGGTGATGGGAAAATCTATGAATCGATGATGAACAAATAAAAATGACTAATGGGGAATTGGGGACCAAGGGAGTAGTAATTAACATTATGGTGCATATTGATCTTTTATTATGTACTCTCTCTCTTCTAAAAAAATCTTTCCTGTTTGAAAAAAAGCGCCCCTTAGAAATATACTACTCTCTCCGTCCCATAAAGTGTTACCCATTTTGACTAAAGTTGAAATTAAGGGAGTGATAATTTTGTGTTGACTTTCCAAAAATACCCTTGATGTGATGGGTAAAAGTAGGATGTGATGTGTAGATTATTAGGAAAAAGGTATGATGTGATATGTAGGGTTTAAAAAAGTAAGGGGTAAAAGTGGTTTTTAATAGAAATGGATAAGGGATTGTGGGACGCAATTTTTTTGAAACGTGTAAATCTTTTTTAGACGGAGGGAGTATAACTTCGGTGTTACTACCTCCGTCCCGCTATATTCGTCCACTTTTGACTTTTGGAACTGTTCATCTAAGCACTTTGACTCATCAAATTCTCTCAATGTGTAAGCCTAAATATAGTCATGTGTAATCTTATTTGATTTGTCTTTACATATAGATTATTAATATATAATTTATACTCCCTCCGTCCTAAAACTATCTTCCCAGTTACTATTCACACGGTCAAACTTAAATCACTTTCTTTACCTATTTTCGTTAGCAATTTGATAAAATAATATAGTCTTGTCGCCTCTTGTTTTGTAGAACTTTTGATGTAGTTTTTAAATATATAAATTTTATTTTTTATACAATCAAATAAATTGAATTGAAAATAAAGTCGGTCAAACCTCGTAAACACAAACGGGAAGATAGTTTTAGGACGGAGGGAGTATAATTTTTTGATATACAAATTACAAGATAAAATGAATTAAAGAAGTGCATTGGATGATGTGTAAAAATGAAAGTGGACAAATATAGTGGGACGGAGAGAGTATTTTATAATAATGAGTAATCTATTCTACACATCATATTCTGCCATATTATAAAGTAAGGGTAAATTAAAAAAAGTAAAAAACACTAAAATCATTTTAAGGCACGTCTTTTCAATTCAAACAAGAAATGTTCTTATTTTGGACTGAAGGAGTATCTCATTCTGATTAATTAATAACTCCCCCCATTCCCCTAGATCTTCCCATTACGCATTACGAAACTTGACCGACTTTGTTTTTACTTCATTTTTTTGAGAAATTAATTCAATGTATTTCATTGTGTGAGTAAATTAATTTTTTTAAAAAAATTATATAGTAGAAAACTACTCCCTCTCGAATGTTCTTCTTTTATTGACTTGACATGTTTATTAAAGAGTAGTAAAAAATGCCGAGTTTTCAAAAATGCACATATTATAAGCCTTTAAATTTTCTCTTCTTATTAAAAAAGCAATAGAAAGTAGATTCGCGATAAAATAAAAAGGTATTATCGAAATATGTCCTTAAAAAGTATACAGAAAAGGAAACAAGAATAACATTTTCGGAGGATCAAAAAGGAAAATATGAAGAACATTTTCAGACAAATAGAGTAGATGGAAAGTTAAAAAGGGACATAATATTATTAAAACCTTCCTCCTTTAGTAAAAATTGTACTGCAAAATAATACGTATTCTATATTTGACATTGAACTAAACTCAGTATCATAATATGACATGGACCACCTACCATACCACGTTTGTAAATCGTAGAATTAATGTTTTCTAGCTTTCTAAAATTTTGATGTACACATTTGAATGTGGAATTGTCACATTCGAATGTCTAAATTTCTAGCAAATCTTAAACATTCGAATATATTAGTGGCATTTGAATGTTTCTTTAAGAGGCGGGATAATTTGCGCACAAACAGTTATCCCACATGGTTTAAGTGGCTCGGAGGGTGTGCAAAGTGGTCAACCGCACAGGGCTCCTAAAATTTTAGGATATCATATTTTTAAATTCATCATTAATTTTAAAGCATAGATATTCTAGCTATAATAATAAGATAGGACCTAAAATGTAAATATCAGACCGGGCTAATTTCATTTTTTTTTATTTTTCAAGTCCGACACTACATGGTTATACATTCGAATGGATATCGAGCACTTACAACAAAAACAACATATGTGGTCGAAATTTCCTTATAAATATGAATGTTATCATATGGTACGTTTCACACACAACACTGCACATTTCATGCTTGTTTTTTAATCTTTTTCTCAAAAATTTCTTCCACTTTTTTATCAATTTTTTTTGTCAATTATGAAAAAAATAATACGGAGTATCAATTTCTCATATAATTTTAATATCAATAAATTCGTTTTGAAACATTCTCAGTAGTTTCTAACGCCCCACATTGGGCTCTTAAGGCTTAATATCTTCAATTCGTCCTCTTCATCCGATCCTCCACATAGTCGAATATCTTCATTATCGTACTCTTTAATCGATCTTCTTGTTTCTCAATCTTTTTGGGATGCTCACCCAATTATCTTCTTTATATTTCAATACAATTATACAAACAACTAACATTTTGATAGTGTGCGTGCTGATTGAGATGTGATATTTCGGTACATATATATGTCCACAAGTAATTATCCATTTTACATATTCAAAAAAAACTATGATAACTTATCTAAAATATCTAGAGATACGATACGAGTATTGATAGTGAATGAGTGACCAACTCGATCATTCGAAAGACTTATTTGACATTTTAAATTCAAATTGTTAGAGTACATCCCACATCGGAAATCTATGAGTAAAATAATCGGTATATAAGCTCTAGAGTTGAACTAACTAATAAATTTGATTCAATCTTTTAATGTGGTTCAACCCAAGTGTCTTGTTGCCCCAATCCAGTTATCTCTACCCAATCCTAAATTCTATCATGGTATCAGAGCCAGTTTTAGCCCATCTCGTTTGTCAAGGTGTCCGTCTAGACGTTCATTCCTAGCGGCCCGTTTGTCTTTAGCCCAGTTGTCCGTATGGAGTGTGTACCCAACTGTCTGTGGCCTGTTTAACACGATTGCTCGTCTGGAAGTTCATACCCAGCGGCTCGTGGTCCTTTAGGTGTTGGCGCTATAAAAAAAAGTCAAGGGAATGAGAGTTCATTTGCAAGTGGTCAACCGGTTAGATTCAAAATGGCCCGGTTGTCCACTTGAGGGGGAGTGTTAGAGTACATCCCACATCGGAAATCTATGAGTAAAATAATCGGTATATAAGCTCTAGAGTTGAATTAACTAATAGATTGGATTCAATCTTTTAATGTGGTTCAACCCAAGTGTCTTGTTGCCCCAATCCAGTTATCTCTACCCAATCCTAAATTCTATCACAAATCTTGAAAAAAATAGATTGTTTAAAAAAATGGACAACAAAATCAGACACTGAAAACATATTTGTAAATTACTATAAATGTTATTTTTCGACAAATTTAGTCAGATTTTTTTAGTACGATTGTAAATTTAAGTGTGTGAGTGAGTGATGGCCGCGTTGCCCATTGAGAACGTGTGAAGATTAAATTTTGGAAATAGTACAAAAAAAAAGAGAGAGTAATAATTGGAAATTGGACTGCAGCCATTGTTGGATGTCAAGTGTACATTAAGACCCTACTCTTATTTTCACCATTCTAATACTCCGTAATTTCTTTTACCGGACAAGTGCTAGTGGAAACTTTGAGTATGATTTTTGTTACATTGATGTAAATTTTTTGGTGTACAAAAAAGTTTTATCCTAATTTACTTACTAACCCTCCCCCATCTTTGAATTATTTTGTCTCCTTGTCCATTCCACTGATAAATGTTCTCTATTTCCCCCAAAAAAGAAAAAACACTACACACGAGCTTTCATCTTATCTGGTCCCATTTCGCAACCCTTACCCCCACGGTAAAAATTTTCAACTTTGAATTGGGAGAAAGTCTCATTCTTGCCAATGGAGCTAAGTAGGTAGTTTTTTAATATGTTTCACGCAAGGGTAAATAATGTACTACGTCAAAATGATACTCCATCCGTCCCAGTATTTGTCCACTTTCATTTTTACACATCATCTAATGCACTTCTTTAATCCATTTTATCTTGTAATTTGTATATTAAAAAATTATAGAAATTATATATTAATAATCTATATATGTTAAGACAAATCAAACAAGATTACACATGACTATATTTAGGCTTACACATTGAGAGAATTTGATGAGTCAAAGTGCTTAGATGAACAGTTCCAAAAGTCAAAAGTGGACAAAAACTGGGGGACGGAGGGAGTACGTTAAGTTTTCTTACTTTTTATCAAGCTTTTACTCATACCAACTACACTATAGGGGGCAAAAAGTTGGGCGGTTAAGAAAACCCTCATTCGTCAGCTTACTCAGCTGCATGTCCCAGAGATGCGGATGTTACAATACGTGAATGTGGGCAGACGAGGTTAAATAAGATTCCGAACGAGGTTATCCAAGGTCGAATAGGCATGACACCTGTGAAAAATAAGTTGCGGAAAATGAAGTTGAGGTGTTTTGGGCATGTTAGGCGGCAGGATGCTGCCACCTAATGTGGAGATGCGAGAAGCTTACATTAATGGGTGGGAGTTTGAAAAAGAGTAGACCTACGAAGAACTGAAAGTGATTACACATGACTTATTTCTATTATCATATGTATATATATAAAATTGAGCGGATTAATTGTGGTTGCGCCATGTGTCACGCCATGCAAGACTTTGCCTTCCAAGTATTATGCCATGTGTTGCCACCTAAGCTCTTTTACCAAATGTCATGCTATGTGTTTTATTTTATGGAGAAATTTTAAAGTCACAAACACTTCAGTGACAAAAATACATAATTTTGCAATTTGTGCGCCTCACGAAGTGAATAAAATGATGTTAATTGAGTAAAAAGTAAACATTTAGTTTGTGTATTTTGTGACCAAAGTATTTGTGATTCTAGCAATTCTCAATTTGATATCATGTGTTGCCAATTTCATGCCATGTAATAATATATTATATCTTCATTCCATTACACCTTTTCACTTTAAAACGTGTGTGATTTAAGAAATGTGTAATTTTGGTGATATTTTCTAAATTTTTTCCTTTACTTAATAGTAGCTAGGGTCAGATATGATGTAATGAATAAATTAATAGTAAATGAATGTAATGTAATATGTAGATTAAAAATTAATACATATGATGTGATTGGTAAGATAATAATTAGTATGGCTAAAAGAGAAATTTTAATTGAAAGTGAAGTGTTTTTTAGACGGATGAAAAGTAAAAGTGGAAATATTGTTTTGAAACAAAAAGAGTATTATATATATTTTATTAGACTATATTGGTTCTTTCCATATACTTCCTCGTATTTTGGCCTTTTCCTATGATTTTTATTGTAAAAAACGTAGAATGTCTACGAGCCCGTGCGAAGCACGGGGTTAACACTAGTTATAGATATAACATTAGATAGAAGTGTTCGAGTAGAGTAGTTGGATATGCACCTTGGGCTGGGGATTGCATTACTTTTCTTTCATTAGTTATAATTTGTTCCTTGCATGTAAGTTTATGTGCTATTTTTTTTCATTTTTAACATAGATAAATTTGTGTATATCCTGATCCCAGATCCCAACCGAGTTGGGATAATAGTGAGTTTGTTGTAATTGGCAAAAAGTCCAATGTCCCAACAGAAAACACACATGTTTTCCTTCATTTTCTCCTGTAATGACACTATTGACTAATGAATGAGATTTAAGATTGTAAGTAGGTGTTAAACCTAATCAAGCTTTGCCTTCCAGCAACTACAGGCCCTTACTAATTTAATGCAATATAAAAGTTCAAAGGTGTCCCTTCCAAACACAGCATTACAGCTCATATGTACAGAGGACATGTTTTTTCCAACAGACCAGAAGTCCAGTACTGGTCCATTATTACAGGTCTAGGTTCATCTGCAAAAAAAAGGGCATCTAAAACAGAGCATTTTTCAACAAACAAAACAAAAAACCACTGCTCATATAATAGTAGCACCCATGTTGAGTTGAATCTGATGCAAGTTGCATAAGAGGACAGTGTGAAAACATGGCATGTTCTTTTTCCTCATCTTGTTGATCTGTGTTACCTAATCCAGTTGGATACTGTCTCAGTTCATACCCCAAGCCTTGTAGTCTATATATAAAAGCTGTTCTCATGGTGGATCACTCAGTCAAACCACACTCATTCACTCACACTCTCAAAGCATTCCTCTTTTTTTGTAAAGAAAGCTTCACAGAGGAAGGAAGAAAGAAAAGGAAAATGGCAACAAAGATGAGCTGCAGCTGGTCTGCTGAGAATGCCACAAAAGCTTACATCAGAACAATGAACATGGCAAGGGCAGAAGGCGCCAACCAGCTCAACGGAGCGGAGTTTGTCTCCGCTCTGGCAGCAGGGAACAATGCCCGCTACACCGTGGTGGCGTGCTCCGGTCATGCAGACTCAATCACCCTCGCCCTTGCCACAGCCTCCCACCAAACAGGAGGCCGCGTCGTCTGCATCCTCCCAGAAGCCGGCCTTCTAGAAGCTTCCAGACTCTCTCTGGGCTCAAACGTTGAGTTCCTCGTGGGGGATGCCCAAGAGCTTCTGTCAAGTGACTACAGAGAGGCAGACTTCATAGCCATCGACTGCAACCTTGAGAACCATGAGGAGATCTTCAAATCTGTTCAAGGGAGTGGAAGGCAGTGCAACACTGTGGTGTTGGGTTACAATGCATTTGGGAAGAGATCGTGGAGAAGCAGCAGTTTGAGGATCAGCCTGTTGCCGATAGGCGAAGGGTTGTTGATGACAAGAATTGCCAGTGCTAATAAGAAGAGTGGTGTGGTGGGGATGGAGAAGAGAGGGCGTTTTGTTGTGAAGGTGGATAAGTGCACTGGGGAGGAGCATTTTTTTCGGGTCAGGTCGACCCAGCCGAGACCAGTGATTCAAGCTTAGATCTATCTATCTATCATGTCACTGCCCCTCTCATAGCTCCAACCCAAGCAGGCTTACCTACTCCAAAAACAAGAGTCCTTAACTAAAGTGTGCATATAACTCATTTCATCTGGTGCAGATTCATTCAGCAGATCACACCTCACTTTTTCCCTGCATCTTTTTTTTGTTGTGGCAACTCCAGGACTGTCAAGTTTCTGTGTCACAATTATCCCATTTTTTCATTTCATACAATTGTATGGTTTCATTGTTGAGATGTATATGAACATTTTTATTGGAAATGGGAAGACCAAACAGTTCATTCAATTATGAAGTACCCACCATTTTGATCAATGTGAATCCTTTTATATTATAAGATCTGAAGTTACACTCATGGACTGGTAAACTGCTAATGAGTGATATTGTTAAGCAGATCCAGATCCTTAAACCCAAACATTATTAGCAAAGGTTTAACCGTGTGATAGATATTGAAAAGTATACAAAGAGCAATTCCATTTTTGTTACTCCATAGTGAGTAGTGAGAACCAACTGCCCACAATTCTAAGCTTTGCAATTTGCAAAGCTCAAGCCTTGGAAAAAAGATATGAACCCCAAAAATGATAGCAGTTAAATTAAACTATAATCTTGATCTGACACTAAATCCAATGTGGTTTTGTATATTTTCTTTTATTAAGTACTCCAATTTGTTAGATACATTCTTCTTTTAAGTTTGTCACAGAATTATGTTCACTTTCCCAATTTTTAGTGTCACTAACTTTCTACTGTACTTTTTGTCACATTATTCTCTTTTTTTCTATCCTTTAGCATTTGTACTTTTTTTTGGGCTAATGTTACTTTTCTTTTTAAAGACCATGGTCAGCATGAATGTGTCTTACATTGATATGGTGGTGTTTGTTACAGATTTTCACCCTAGCTTTACACTTGTGCTATTTGTTATAGCAAACGGTGGCTTGGAGTGTTCGCATAGTAGAAGATTGAAATTGAAACTTCTCGAAAACAATTGCATTGGAACTCTTTGAGATCTATGGTGCTAGAAGCAATTGCGAAAAAATGTCATTATGTATTGGATTACATAGTTTAACATAAATGAAGAACAGGTTTCTACTCTGAATAATTTAACCTCATTCTTGAAAAGTCTAATATATCTAAAGAACTTGCGTTTCCAACCCAAAATTTGGATGAACCATGGAAGGGCATTAAACCGTCAAACACATTCCTGCTGTCGGTTCCAAGCCACAACATCTTTGTACGCCAAATTTCCACCAAATATGTCTAAAGCACTTCCCACGGTAACATCCACACGATTCATCCCCGCGATTTTTATCCTATCTAAATCCAACATTGTAGTGACGCCACCAGCATAGGTAACAGGAATCTTAATTCATAGATGCAGCAAAATAGCCAGTAATGAGAATGACAAAGGTTAAGATAGAATAATGGGATGGACACAGTACACAAATAAGGACTGGCTCTAATAAAGACACTCACAGGGGAATGTTTTCCAAGCAGTGTGACAAGCTCTTCATCTATCCCCAACCTGTAATATCCCAGCAGCATAATGAATTATCAAAATCAAGAGGACACCCAAGACTTCATGCTCCGTTTGATTGCTGTGAAAATTGTTCTGTGAAAATGCTTTCCATGGAAAATGTTTGGCGGAAAATAAGTTGTTTTATTGGCAAAAATATGGTTTTTGTACAGCAAATATAGTGTTTTAAGCTGAAAAATATAGGTTTTAACATTTTTGTCCCTGAAAATATAGTGTTTTTCATTTTTTGCCCTTGCAAATGTAGTGTTTATGGGTTTTGTTCCTGCAAACATTTGGATTGTGTTGTGCCCCTAATGTTCAAACTCAGTCAATAAGTTAAGAACGTAGCGGTTGATTATTGTTACGAACTTATGACACATGAATGTTATCGGACACCGATGAGAAGAGGGAGCTCAAACGACTTACTTTTTTCCTTCAACATCAACTCCATGGACTAGAAATTCATCCGCATACCGGGCAAGAAAATCCAGCACTTTCTGATTTACATGCACATCACTAAACTTCTGCCATCTGTCCGTGACAATTACATACTTACCCTCCTGTATACCATTTTGTTCTTTCATTAGTTTTAAGCAATTAAGCTTATCAAGAAAAGAGACACCTAAACTCAGAAGACATAGGACCTAATAATATGTCTCAGAACTCGGAAGCTTCCGTAGCAAATGGTAAACAGTTGTGTGCCTCTGTAAAAATGATACAAAAGGAAACAAAACCAAAGTAATATATCAAATTTGCCTATAAGAAGAGCAATGTACCTTTTTACGACAACTGAGATCTAGAACAAGTCTGTGCTTTCCAACAACCTGGGCAAGCTCTTTAAGTCTGTCAATGTCCATTTGCCCATTCTTGAATACATACTGCAATGCAACCATGTTAAGGAAGTTGTTTTCCTTTCCCAAGATGTCAGACATCAAGAGGCAGGCAAATTACAAGTGGACAATCCTCGTGTTTTGAGGTGCATTTAAATGTCAAAATGAAAAATTTAGGTTATTCAAAAGGAAACCTACAGAGGTAACAATAGCATGGCTTGCTCCTGCTTCTATGTAACTTACAGCATTGGATGAATTTATGCCGCCTCCGATTTGCAAGCCACCTATGCAAAAATCACCAAATATGCATTAATGAGCAAGAAATAAAGTAATTCAGACTCAAGACCAAACCATCTGGCCAAGCATAACGAAATAACAAAATACGATATAAACTTCAAAAAATTACTGGCACCCAATGAAATTAACGGCAACACAACATATGATCCTTTTTTAATATTAAAAAAAAAAGTCAATAGGATACCAGGATAAGCAAGTATTGCTTCAATTGCTGCTGCTTGGCTCAGGGGGTCAGCTCCAAGCATGATTACATGACCGCCTGTGAGCTCATCGCCCTTATAAATCTTAGCATATTCGGCAGCTGACTTATCAGATACGAAATTGGTTACAAGACTTGAATCTCCATCCTTAGTGTCTTGCAGCGTGGATCCAACAATCTGCTTTACTTTCCCCTGTAAATAAGTCTTGACCACTGAGTAACTCTATCAAAGTGTCAGAAAGGTTTTTATTCGAAGTCACTAACCACATTAACACAATCCTTTCAGAAATCTTAATTCTCGAACATTCAAAAATCAAAGAATCTAATAATAATAATAATGACAATAATAATAATAATAATAATAATAATAATATAAACAGACAGAAACTGAAAGACCAAACCTTGTGTATATCAATGCAAGGGCGAAACCGAGCACTGCATTTTATTGCTGGATTTCTGTAACCTACGGCCAAAGAAACCAACTATTAATGTTTTAATCACAATAATTATAATCATAGTAAGCATGAAGAATGGCAATCTGCTAGAGCAACAAGACAAACCAATGATTGGAAGTTGTGTGTTTCTGCTTTGAAAGGGAAGTGCCAAGTTGAGAGTTTCCCTGCAAAAGAAGATTGGTTTCGAGGAGGCATAATTTGCTCCCATGCTCCGAAATCTCTGTGTTCCACTCGGGCTCAGTTCAAAAACCTAAACAATGAGTGTATTGTTGATCCCACTATAATACATATGGACATTTGGCCGAACTGCGCTGTCTACTTTGGCCAGGAAGAACGCAGCAGCTCCTGTTTTGAGCTTTTGAAATTTAAGCTAGGATTTTGGGGTCCGTTTGGAGTGGAAGAAAATAAGTTCTGGAAAAAGAACCATTTTCTAAAAGTCATTTTCTTTTCATTTTGTATTCTCTGTGTTAGGCTACAGAAAAATAGGGTTTTGAAACCTAAACGGAAACTGGGCTACGAAGAAAGAAAGACGGAGCAAATTTGGGGAGGAAAATCAAGAAACTTGCCTCATCTTCCACTGGCTATGGTGGGGGTGTGGGGGTGTCGATAATGAGCTACTACGTATTTGCCAACGGAATTAGCAAGAAAACCAAGAGCAATTGAGTTTGCAGTGCCGCATGTGTGGCGGCAACGGCGGGGAGGGAGGCGCGACTGGGCGATGGTTATGGTGCGGCGGCGACCACGCAAATGGCGATAGACAGGCGGCGACCACGCAAATGTCGAAGCTATTTGATTGTGCGATAAAGGAAACAGATGGCAAGGCAGTGTAGAATAATTTAATTTAATTTACTAATTTAAAATTTCAATGAAACATTTAACTACAATTAAATTAAAAGGTACAATTAAATTTGAATATTGGCTAGCCATGGTTTTTAAGAGAGTCTTCTTATGAATGTTTTTAGTTGTTGCCTGATTGCACCTTTCAATGCGCAGGAAGTGCGAAATGAGTTGGCGTTGATTTACCAAAACCAGTTGCTTCAGAATGAGCATTCTAGTTGCCATGCATTGCTAAAGAAGAACAAGGTAAAGAATTTGCCATTCATTCCCCTCTTTTCACTTGAAAATTTAAGAGCAACTAATATTTTTAAAAAACTTAGGCAAAGTTGTTCTTGGCACACAAGTTTGGGCAATATAACCATGTAACACTTTGTGTTATGTTATCATTGTGGTAACCGTTGCAGATGGAAGTTCTCAAGACGATGTTTAGGCTTTATGATGATGTTACCATGGGATTAGATCATATTGCAAATATCTTCAAAGAGGTATAGTTATTATTGAAATTAAATGCTCTCCTTCTCAGCACAACCCCCTCTTCAGCCCTCCTAATGATGTATTTCTTCCTGCAGCATATCATTGATGAGGGGAAAGCCTTAATCCAGTGGGAAAAAGATATTACTCCCTCTGTCCTATAATGATCTTCCCAGTTCGCAAAACGAAGAAAAATCCCAAGTTTTTTCAATCTATTTTATTTAAATATTGGTATAGAAATAAAAAATAAAACATACATATTTAAAAACTACACCAAAAATTCAACAAAACAAGTGGTGACAAGAATAATTTATTTTATCATATAGGCCATGAAAAAACACAAATAAATATAAATTCTCGTGAAGTTGGAATAGTGTTCTGGGAAGATCATTATAGGACGGAGGGAGTACGATGCACCATGTATAGCTTTCTTGTACAGTTATTATTGAAATTATCTTTTGATTTCTCTATTCACTGGCATCATCAAGTATACATTTCAGAAGTACTAATTGCCTCCCAGGCTAGTTTGACCACAAATTCCTTAGTTCTCACTGCAGAGGCTTATTATCGTAGTGCATATGTTGCATATTACACTTCAATGTTCTCTCAAAGCACTCCTTCGTTTGCATAATATCTTGCATTGTCTTTGCTTCTGTTTTAATAAGGGTTGTGTATGTTACTTATTGATTGGTTTAACTTTTTCTTCCACATCAGATTAATGCCTTGGAATTAAAAAAGTTATACTGCAAGTTTATGGAAAATGTGACTGACTACTTCAACGGCCATACAATTTTTGACAAGGTTTGTTTACGAGTAATTATTTATCTCAATTATTATTTCATGTTTTATAGGCTTTGGAGGAAGCATTTGAGGTACTCTTGGACGAAGGGGTTGCTTGTAGATCAATTGTGGCTTTATTTAAGATCAATTTGAACAAAGAGGTTGCTAGTAGATCAAGTGTTGATCCAGCAGAGTCATCATTTTGTGATTGTATTCTCAAGCAAGTTGGCTTTGACAGAGTAAAGGCCTCACAGATAATGGCTCAATTAGAAAAGCTACATATGAGAAGTATCTAAAATTTTAGTTTTAGTTTAATTGGCTAAGGATATTACTAAATGCTAGTTATTGGTGTTGGCCAATGTCTCCAAGCCAAAAGTGGGCCTTGGAGTCTTCTATAATTAGATTAGTTTCTTGGGATTCTAGAATCTAGATGCAACAATAACATTCATGAATTACTCAATTTCTGATGCTGTTCGTTGACTTTGATTTTTTTAGTCCTATGAAAGTTGCAAAAACTGTGATCTATGAATCACTTCGTTGGACATTCTGATACTGTGACTTTGATTGTTAGTCATCGAAAGTTGTAAAGATCCCTATTAACAGTTAACATGAAAACTCTTTTTTTAAAACATATGGAGTAATAAAATGATTAGTTTATCATTTTAATACGGAGTATTACTTATTGACTCTACAATTGTAAATGAAATTTATTTTTTTAATATAAAGTGTGACATTATCATATTCCAATTGGCGATGATGGTGGTTGTAGTTGTAATAAGAAGAATAAGAAAAGAATACATGTAAATATTTTTTAATGTTAATTTTGGAGAAAATTGAAGAAAATAGAAAGAAATTGAAAAGAAATAAATGTATTTAAGCACTATACATGTAAAATACAAATGCATGTATTTTCATTTGTGATAGGGAAGTATTTAACTAAAAACATTCATAGTTTTAGGAAATAAAAATCCTTCCATTGAGCTGATTCCAATGAAACAAAAGGTCATTAGCTCATTCAACTATTAATTAATTAATTAATAAATTAATCCATATTTCTGTAATAAACTAACGAATTATGAACGGTTAATAGAACGCGTTATTTATTTATTTATTTGAATTGCATTCGCACCCCCGATTTTCATTTCTTCTAATCGCATAATCGACCGAAGATTTCCGCCCAGAGAGAGAGAGAGAGAAATGGGGAAAGATCTGAGCGACGATCAAAAATCCTCCATGAAGGAGGCGTTCACGCTCTTCGATACCGACGGCGATGGCAAGATCGCGCCGTCGGAGCTCGGTATCCTAATGAGGTCACTCGGCGGAAACCCGACGCAGGCCCAACTCAAAGCCATCATCGCCGACGAGAAGCTCAACGCGCCCTTCGATTTCTCCCGGTTCCTCGACCTCATGCACAAGCATCTCAAGCCAGAGCCTTTCGACCGTCCTCTCCGCGACGCCTTCAAGGTCCTCGATAAGGACTCCACCGGCTACGTCGTGGTTTCGGAGCTCAGGCACATCCTCACCAGCATCGGCGAGAAGCTCGATCCGGCGGAGTTTGATGAGTGGATCCGAGAGGTTGATGTTGGATCCGACGGCAAGCTCCGCTACGAGGACTTCATTGCCCGCATGGTTGCCAAGTGATTTCCCCCCATGTGAGTCTCTCAGTCCTCGATCGAATTTATTATAATTATAATTTACACAATTTGATAATTTTCTCCATTTATCCTTAGCTGCGATATTTTTTTGCAGTAGTGTAATGAACTATTGCACCGCCTCATTTGATGATTAAATGATTGTTAATTTCGTCAAAATGCTGGAATGGAAATATTAGGTTGAAATACATAGGTCTGGATGATGTTATGCCTGGATGATTGAAGTATGAACCCCATTTTAGGAAGATTCTTTTGTTGGTAAATAAGAAACCAATTTGGTGTTGATTGAATGATGGTGTTGACTCTTTAGTTGGGAATAGTCATTTGTTCGGCTGCGGGGATCCTAGTCGTGAGGAAATTGAACAAACATCTTTTGCAGATTCTTCTCTTGTTTTCGCAATTAATAAACTATCAGTCTCACTATCCTGTATTTCTGTGTTTGCCTTTCTTTTTAAATGTGTGTTTGCCTATCTCAACCAAAAAAACATTCTGAAATACTTTGTGGAGATTCTTGGACAAGAGTTATAGTCATGATCTCAGTATTTAGCCCATTGCCATCTGATTTAAGAGTATTTAGCCCATTTCCATCTGATTTAAGACTAATAATTCAGAAAGATTTATCTCTTTTGTTACCAAAAGTCTCGAGATTGTGGGACTGAGGCCTTGCTGGTTTAGGATGGAGTGCCAATTTTGTTATAAGACTCTTGATTTATTAGGTATAGGTGACATGGCACATGACATTTAATATGAGATATCTTTTGTTTTTCCACAATTTGATCACACACTGTGCTGTTTGTGGTAGTTTCAAGTGTGTGTGACTGTTTTGAGAAGCCAGGACAATTATTTACTGGTGTTTGCCATATTATATGCAACTGGTGTTTCTTTCCTATGCATTTCTATTTGGGGCTAATGACTAAGGGATGAAAACTTGAAAGTTTTGACATTTGTGTGGAGGGAAGGGTAAACAAGTTTTTGGATCTATATGATGTACCCTACTTCAAAATACTATAAACAATTTTCTGCTTTTGCGGAAAGTTGCACAATTCGTATATGTACGAAGGCCCAAAGAAAAGTTCTTCATAGTCTTTGTCATCATATTTTTCCATCATCTCTGATGGAGCCAAAATCTCACCTGTTTTTGGCTTTGGGGTGTGATGGAATAAATCAAAATGGATATCTAAACTATTTGCGCTTCTTTAATTAATGAAGTAGCAGTTAGTCAAGCAATGCAGCTTTCGACGTTGAGCCGGGGGTCTATTTGGAAACAGCCTCTCTACTTTCGAGTAGGGGCAAGGTCTGCGTACACACACCCTCCCCAGACCCTACTCTTGTGGGATTTAACTGGGTTGTTGTTGTTGTTGTAGTCTTTGTCATCATGTAAACAAGTACTGAAAATCGATTCAGCATATAGTTTCCGGGAAATAAGAGGAATGCTTCCGTACAATTTAGGAGCTTATCTAGCTATTATACTTGAAAGCCTAAGCTCTGTTTAGATGTTTTAAACAGAATTTATGGACAAAATTTATGCCGATTTTAAACGTTGAATGAGCAGTGCCCTTTAGGATCATGGATTTGCCAGAACCTCAGCTCCAACTTAGAACATCTTCAATGGTGTTCTCAAAGTTGGGTTTCTTAACTCAATTTTGGCGGGTCTCATAAACCCATATAGCATTATGCAACTTTAACTCGTTATCTCTTTAATAGCACAACCCGTATCTAATATATTTACCATTTATATAATACTGCCTTTATACTGACATGAAATTGTATGCTCGGAACTCTTCAATTGCAGGCACAACACCCGGTTTTAGGGGTAACTTGAATGGATTGGTTGAGCTGTTAGTTCGCTTCCTTCTACAGACTTTTAAGTCTTTTGTGTGGTGTGGTGAAGGGCTGTTTCGAAATAGTTTGCTTTGATGTTAATTTCAGTTCTTTTTTTTTTCTTGTGGGTGAAAAATTCGCATGTGTTGGATGTTTAAGGGTTAATTGTATTTGGATTTTAGTAGTCTGATGAACATATTCTTTCAAGCTTTGGGATCCAGAAGTACTTGTGGTGCGCTTTATTCATTAAAACATGTGTGTATAATGCTAAGTGGATGTTTGGCAACCCTTTTCTTCTTCTTCTTCTTATTGCTCTGACTCTCTTCTGTCTCTGGCCATAACTTTTCTATTTTTGGATTGGTTTTTCCACGGAATTCTTTTGAAAATGAAATTGTGGAGTTAGAGATTTACTCCATGCTTTAAAAATAACAGAAAGAAATCAACCATACAATTTTTTTTTTCTTTAAAAGAAAATATAGATGATGGATTTTGAAGTAGAGCTTCTTCAAACCATTTGTGAGCTTGAACATTTTTAAGCTTGTTCTATTTGAAATGTGTCTCATATTAAATTTATGGCTTATCCGCATTCATATTAATATCTTCTCGTTTTGATTTGATTTAATAGAATTATTAAAGATATACGGAGTATAACTGTACGGGTATGATTTATTTAAGAAATGGTTTAAATATATAAATAAAACAGATTTTTGTTTTTAAAAAATAAAGAAATAGCAGTTTTTTAGAATAGTTCAATAAAAAGGATAGTTTATACAGAGTATTAAGAAGTTCTTACGTGAAAATTCAAATTTGGAAGCATTATAATCATATTGTATTTATTAAATGTAAATTAATTCTATGTCATAAAAATAGTTACATAGTTCATATAATCATAGTTTATTTATTTTTCGTCTCTATAAAAAACAAACTACTCCATATCATTTAAGATTTTTTAAATTCCACAAAATAGGAAGTAATTGGGCCGGTTCTTGTGTCTAATTTTGGACTCAAGCCCAAAAAAGAAGGTGACCAAAATCACAGTTTCTTTCTACTTTCTACAACACGCGACCTCCCACTGAACGAGAGAGAGAGAGAGTGTGTGTGTGTGTGTGCCATTCCCTTCGGCCGCCTATTCCACCGCCGCTCGCCGTTCTTCCAAATTCTGGTATGCTTCCGCCACTATCAAATTTCTTTACTGAACAATTAGAAACGAATCCATCCTCTAACCACACAAACGTTAGATGTTTTCAACATCAATGCAACTTTAGATGTATAGTTTGTTAGAACTATTCGACTCTCAATTATCCACTCAAAGATCTTATTATGGCGGGCCGGATCATCACTTCCTTGATTTTTATTTGTTTACTTCGTTTTTGCTCTTTTAAGAATTAAGACGCGTAGAGAAATGCTATACAGTAATTTTATGTACTGATGCTGCGCTCTTCTTGTGGAAAAGTGACTATTTTAATGAATTGTGCTTTGGATACACCACTTTTGACACTGCCCTTTTCTTACCCGTATTAGACATTCACAAACACGAAACAATGTTAGATGTCTATAGGAATGGTGTTGTCAAATGTGGACTACCGTTGGACTACCGTGTACACATAGCATTGGACTACCGTTGGACTACCCCTTGAAGGGCGTTTCAAAGTATGCAATTATGTTTGTTATGGGTTCTTCATTCAGATTTGGCGGCATAATTGACGAATTAGACTGCATTAGTTTTTATTTTCAAGTCATCTTTTGAATTTGATATAGATAGATGGATGCATAAACTGCAGTTTTCTAGAACTTCTTTTGTGTTCGTTGGACTGGTAATATAATAATTTAGGTTTCTGCTGCAAGCAGATTGAAAGAATGGCATACGCAACAATGAAGCCCACAAAGCCGGGGATGGAGGAGCCCCATGAGCAGAACCATAAAATCAGAATCACCCTCTCTTCCAAGGATGTTAATAACCTTGAGAAAGGTTCTTGATCTCGTTCCATTACTCTTAACTGATTATGTAATTAAAAATTCCATGGATTGTTAATTTTTGATTTTGTTGTTTTTCCAAAGAATTTTTTTAAAAAAATGATACTCCGTATGAAAAAAAAAAGTGTAATGAAATCTTTTGATTGCTTTTATTATTATTAATACTTTACATGGCTTGTATGAGATCATTATACATTTTTACAGCTTCTATACTTTAAAACTGCACAGGATTGTTAAGCTTGGTGTTCCTATTGCTTCTAATGTACTCCGTGTGACTAATGTATTCAGTCAATTTTTTCCTGTTGATTTATGTATTGAACAGTTTGCTCTGATTTGTTCCGAGGTGCCAAGGACAAAAGACTTAGGGTTAAGGGGCCAGTGAGGATCCCAACCAAAGTTCTTCATATCACCACTAGGAAGTCTCCTTGTGGAGAAGGTAATATATATGTACTCCGGGGTGTGTGTGTGTGTGTGTGTGTAAATCAATTTTTTTTAAGAATTGGGTTTAAAATGTCAAATAAGTCCTTCGAATGAGTTTGCCACCGATTCATGTCAACAAAGCTCATACTCTATCTTAAGATTATTTCAAACCACTAGCAACTAATTTTGGACATACGAAAACAAGGTGGACAATTAAATCGAGATGTAGGGAGTAATTAAGACTCCATTTAGTCTCGATTAGAGTGAAGTACCCGTTGGGCATTTGCACAATATCTTGGAATCCGTTGTTAGTGACACGACATTCTTGAACTGTTTCCAAACAAACAGGTACAAACACATGGGACAGGTTCGAGCTTCGGGTACACAAGAGGGTGATTGACCTGTTCAGCTCGCCCGAAGTCGTGAAACAGATCACCTCAATCACCATTGAACCTGGGGTTGAGGTCGAAGTCACCATTGCCGATTCTTAGCAGCGCTAGTTCTTAAGCATCATAATGTACCAGTATTCATTATACGGAGTAGTTAAAATCGAATCGCGAGATTTTTTTATTTATTCATTCCAAGAATGAACAAATTCTATCCATCTTAGTTTTATGTTTTGAAAGTCTTGTGATTTTTTCTGCTAGAATGAAAACCTCTGCAAGAGATATCTCTCACTACACCACAGTAGCTCGCCATTGATCGATCATGTTATTCAATACTCTGGATTTAGAAATAGTCAGGCCCAATTGTCCCAATGTTGTCAAGGCCCAAGAGTTTGTTCATAGTTTTGAACTACATGAAAAAATAAAGGCCTGTGTTGTGAAGCCCGTTTTTTGACTGCATGACCCTAAAAATGTTACCAATTGCTTCACTGTATTCAAAAGCACTTCTAAAGGTTAATTTGTATTTCTTAGGTTATAATTCGTATTTTATGAGTAATGTTCACTCCGTTTTAGTTACCATTACAATGTCTCAATAATTTATGTTTGCGAGTGATGACTTAATAAAATAAAATATTTCGGTCTCATCTTATTGCATACCTTGGTGTAGTTTCAAATAATTTAATTTACATTTTTTTTATTTTTATACTAATTTGTGAATAAAAATCATTTTAAAAGACATGAGATTTTGCACAGTCGTTCAAATTGAAAGAATAAATTGGGACAAAGGGAGTGGTAAATAGTCAATTCAGTGAAATACTTCCAAAAAATTGTTGTGAAATAGAATCCCCAAATGCCATGGTATAATGTCTCTCACAACCCCCAAAAATTGTTGTACGTACTCTCTATATCAGTCTCTCGTGTGTAAGTGAGCATTTTGTCAACCAAATATATAATGATTAACCCCAAATCAGGGGTAACCATTGCTTGGCTTTCACAAGGTCGGCTCAATTTCAGGCATGGCCCCCCCTCCCCTTATATGTTGACTTTTTTTTTCATTATTATGCATTTTTTGTCCTCTTTTCCTTTACAAAAAAAAATGTCATGTAAATGATACAGAGTATGTGTTCTAGGAGTGTGTTGAAAAGTGTTGCCGAGTATTAGATTGAAGTGTATCGGTATGAATAAATCAAAGACCATAAGGATGTTTGGTTCATACGGAGTATTAAAGAATGTGAGATTGTTTAGGAATATTAGATTGTTTAGGAATAATGCTAGCTACTCTTGAAAATGTTAATCATTTTATAAGAATGTGTCCAATTCGCCTTGATTTGCTTCTCCATTTTCTTTTAACAAGTGAACCAAAAAGTTTAAAAAGAAAGGAAAATATAACAAAGACTACATTTAAAACGTGGGCCTTCACACATTTTCATGAGCTTGCATATGGATACTATGGATATTTTCTTTTTTTTTAAAAAAAAAGGATCACTTCTTTTATACTAAAAACGTACTAAGGTCCATATAATGGTCATGAACCATAGGTACACAAAAAAATTTGCCGCATTTAAGAAGTTGACCTTTTGTAGAAAAAAATAATCACATGTAAGTCCATGAAAATGTAAGAAGATCCACATTTTAAATGTGGACCTTGAAACCATATAAACATTACTATTTTTTGGGACTCCCAAATTTTGAAAACATGTGCTCCTCGTACCTAAACTAATTATTTGTTGCGTTCTACGATATTTGACTGGAGTTATTTCAATTTACTTTTTTGAAAGTTGGTGTACAATTTAAAAATAAAATTTATACATCTAAAAATACATCAAAAGATCTACGAAACTATTATCAAATAAATAACAAAATTAGACTAATAAAATTGATAAAACTTGACCATATGAATAGGAAAGAAAAACAGTAAGCCATTTGTTCAAAATTCAAGAATCCAATTTTTTTCAAATCGGAAATATCTTGTTGACCAAATATTATTATAATCTACGGAGTATTATTTATATCACTCTATGTTTAATAATTTACTCTTATAACTCTAAAAGACTAGAAAAAGTTACTGGACACTAGTTTATACTCCCAATTATCAATCAATTTTTAATGAAAAATTTACCTAAATAGAACTAAAACATAATGACTTTCCTAATATAGGACCACATGTTTTTATTTCCCAATATAAGACTTTTGGTCATTATCAAGTAGTCATTATTTAAGTAAATGTCCATTATTACTGGACATTATTCCTCCCATTAGGTCATTATTAAGTCATATTTAGGAAATAAAAAAGTTTAAGTCCTACATTAGGAAAGTCATTATGTTTTGGTCCTATTTATTGCAAATTTCACATTTTTAATTCACTCGTTTTAAGGTCTAACCATAAAATTAATAGTGCATCATTTTCTAAGTAAACATTTAGTAAATGATTATGCAAAATGTCAAAGGTGCAAATGAAGGTTGACTAATTTCTCCCCCATCAAACATATTGCAAAAAATTGCTGCTGGGTACCCCTTATTTTGGGATAAAGACTGGCAGGTCCTATTGTTTTTTAAAATATACTCCGAGGTACCTTAAGATATTCGAAAACTGACTTCGGGGTGACAATCCGTCATTCCCTCCGTTAATATTTCTTCTCCGTTATCCTCCTCCTCCTCCTCCCAAAAAATTGCTGTCAGGTACCCCTTATTTTGGGATAAAAACTGGCAGGTCCCATTTTTTTAAAAAACTTACTCATAGGGATCTAAAATATCCCTTGTTCAAAATATTACTTTATCGAATTAATATACAATATATATTTTATTTAATAATAGGTCAAAAATTAAAAACAGTTGATTGAAAAAAGTCAAAACGTGACATATGCTCCGAGACAGAGATAATATTATGTACTCCCTCCGTCCTAATTCTTTCTTCCCAATTTGACTTTTCCCCATTTTTAATTTTTGGCTTTGACTTCAAATTTTACCCTCCTTAAAAAAGATTTTTTGAAATTTTTTTTGCAATCTTCAAAATATAGAGCTAGAAGATAAATTTTTTTTGAGCGCGAGCTAGAAGATAATTGGTGTAAATACATGAGGGTATTAATGTCATTTGCATTTTTTTTTCTATTGGGAAGGTAGTTTTAGGACGGAGAAAAAGGGGAAGCGGGAAGATAGTTTTAGGACAGAGGGAGTATTTCCTATTATTTCCTTAATTATTATTAGAAATTAATTGCAGAGTAGTAATTTTATTACTCTATTTTTAAGAAATACGGAGTAACAATCATTATTATTTAGAAAAATAGTACTCCGCATTAGTCAATTTGATAGTCGCCATTGGTAATGCTGTCTTGGTAAATTGAGAAAACAAGAGGACTTGAGAAAAGAATAAGATCAAACAATAAAAATAGTGTTAAATTTAATATGTCTTGTAAAGATAATATGAAACAATAAAAATAGTGTTAAATTTAATATTATTATGAATTACGACGTATAATTTATAACCAAGTGAATAAATAATTTTAATTTTATAAATGATACGTAAATATATTACTAAAATTAATTTTCAATTAAAGATTTAGAGTAGTAAAACTACTAAAAAAAGTTAATACCCTCATGTGTTTACCCCAATTATCTTCTAACTCTATATTTTGAATGATTGCAAAAAAAAATTCAAAAAATCTTTTTTAAGGAGGATAAAATTTGAAGTCAAAGCCAAATATTAAAAATGGGAAAAGTCAAACTGGGAAGAAAGAATTAGGACGGAGGGAGTACATAATATTATCTCTGTCTCGGAGCATATGTCACGTTTTGACTTTTTTCAATCAACTGTTTTTAATTTTTGACCTATTATTAAATAAAACATACTCCCTCTGTCCACCAAAGATCTTCTCAGACACTATTCACAGGGTCAAACTTTATTCACTTTGTTTGCTCAATTTTACTAGTCATTTCATAAAATAATATAGTCTTGTCACCACTAGTTTTGTAGAACTTTTCATGTAGTTTATTATTATATAAATTTTATTTTAAAATTTTACTCCTATAATCAATTAAATTGAATTGAAAATAAAGTCGGTTAAGCCTCGTAACGCGCAATGAGAAGATCATACATGGACGGAGGGAGTATATTGTATATTAATTCGATAAAGTAATATTTTGAACAAAGGATATTTTAAATCCCTATGAGTAAGTTTTTTAAAAAAATGGGACCTGCCAGTCTTTATCCCAAAATAAGAGGTACCTGGAAGCAATTTTTTGGGAGGAGGAGGATAACGGAGAAGAAATATTAACGGAGGGAATGACGGATTGTCACCCCGGAATCAGTTTTCGAATATCTTAAGGTACCTCGGAGTATATTTTGAAAAACAATGAGACCTGCCAGTCTTTATTCTTAAATAAGGGGTACCCAGCAGCAATTTATTGAACATATTGTGAAGGTCCACATGCAGATTGTGTATGGATGGGCCATGTTTTTCTTCTGGGCAGAAATTATGTACTAATTACATGGCGCGCTATTCACTCCGTGATTTATTACCATCGTGCCCCTGTAGGTCCCAAAATACTTATGTCACTCTGTTCCTAATTCAACGCTAACTATTACGATGATTAAATGTTTTCCATAATTACTCTGTACATCAAATTTCTTTGTACCTTCCCAAATACTCATTCCTTGTTTCAAAAGCCAAACCGGTCACTGTGGAGGTCCCACCCCCTTGCAGAACAAATTATGAGATGATGTAAATCATTGTGACGTAACTGACAACAAAATGGTCACTGCAGACAAAGAATCTCTCTCGTTTTTTTGAGAGGCTGCTCCCACACTTGCGCTGGTGAGACCGGTTCATGATCTCATATTCTAAATTTCACTTCTGAGACTAATTGAGCTCCCCATGCGGGCCCAGGATGAATTGACCTTAGCAAATTGGTGGTCTGCGGTATTCCTTGTGTCAAAATTCTTCCCGAAAGGAGAATTGAAGGTCGGGCGGTGTGTCCTCGCAGGTGTGTAGTGGCGGTGCAAGATGGTGACAGATCAAAATGGACAATCGCTGAAGGGGAGGTCATGAGTTGTGTGGTCGTTAGTTTGAGGGGAGATTTGTTGGGTTGCAAACTCCTCCCAGAGCGAAAGAAGAGGAGAAATGTGACCAAAATAAATATGGTTACTCAACCTCATAAGTATAAGACCTTTTGGGAGGTGTTAAAAAAACAAATTTGTAAGAGCTTGATCCAGAGCATGCAGATATAAAGTTCAAGCTTTGCATGAATTTTAATTTCCTCTTAAAAAAGTTTTTTACTACTCCGTATTTCGTATTCCCTCAGTCCCACAATTAATTAAAAAAATTTACTCATCTCGACAGTTTTTGTTTATTTATGTATTTTGATTATTTATTTAATAAAATAAATTATTCTTGTCAATTTTTAAATAAAAAGATTTTAAAAAATATGGAGTTTTGCCTCGTAATTAATTGTAAAATTATAATCGAAATTGGGACGAAAGAAGTACTCCCTCCGTCCCTAAATAAACTTCCCTTTTTGACTTTTTGAGGATTTAAGGGAGGGATATTTTTGTGTTGACTTTCCAAAAATACCCTTGATGTGATGTTTAAAAGTAAGATGTGATATGTAGATTATTAGTAAAAAGGTATGATGTGATAGGTAGGGTATGAAAAAGTAAGGGGTAAAAGGGTTTTTTAAGGGAAAAGAGAAGTTTATTTGGGGACAAAGAACAAATAAAAGAAGAAGTTTATTTAGGGACGGAGGGACTGAGGGAGTATTAAACTTTCATTTTATTTTATTGACAAAAACCTATTGAACTTTTATTGATTATGCCATTATGGGTTTTGTGGTCAGAAAATCAAGTCTTTTGCTTTATTAATCAACCTTTACGAAAAACAATAATGAAGAAGCACTCTAAGTAATTGCACGAATAAATAAATCTAGAGATAAATTAATGATCGGGAGTTCAAAGATAAACCATTAAAGTTAGAAAAAAAATCAAATTCTACCTAGTTCACTCCCATTATATTGTAATAGACAAAAAAATTCTTAGTCTTAGAACAAATAATCTTTACACTTCTAAAATTGATTGATGTTTTAAATTTTAATGAAAAGGACAATATTCAATGTCTTTTTGACCCAAGACAACAAGACATGCTGCATATCAAAAAGTGTGCATGTAAAGATTCATGAAATATATAATCAAACCAAAAAAATTAACTTATAACAATAGCATGTAGCCATGTTCAAACTTTAGAGCCAGATTCTATTTTTATTTGACAATAGTTTCAACGTTTCATTCTAATATTTTAAAATAGTTAAATATCTAAGGATAATAATGTTTATTATATTTAAGTTCATTTTAAGATATATTTTGGATGTACTCTTTAACATGTAATAGTTTAAAACTATACTCTATATATATTCAGGGTCGCTCCAGAAATTTGAAAAATGAGGTTGGTCTTGTACAAATTATAATTCACATGTTGGACCCTATTTTGTTTTTTATAAGGTACTAATGCTTTAAAATTAGTGCTAAGTTTGATTTTAATAATTATTTTTATAACAATTTAAAAATTAAGATATAAATTTATGTTAAATTTAAAAATATCAAGTACTCCGTAATTAATTAATTAGAATAATGAAAATCTGACAATATTGGACTCTAAAATTTGGAGGTCCTGTGCGAGTGTACACTATTTGCACACCCTCCAGACTATCCATGTCTACATTTATTAATAGTCAAAATCTATATAAATTTGATTTAAAATGTCATAGTTTTGAGATAAGGGAAGTACAGGATAGTCCTCAAAATAAGATCTCCAACAAGGGGAGTATAGGATAGTGCTCAAAATAATAATCCAACCTTTCATTTATTTGCAAAAGAAAAGTATTTTCTAAAAATTCCGTTAGATAAACGTTAGCATTCTAACGACGATCCAAAACTCGCAAACATGAGAAAATGTTGAATTATTTTTCGTGACAATGAAAAGTTGAATTATGATTGAAAGACGGTGAAAAGATGAGATTATTTGAGATAATTTCCCCTATAAAATTTGTCAAACTCTTTTTTTCTTTTTGTAGAAGTGAAACATTGAGATAATTAAAATTTGTCAATTTCTTTTTTTTAAGAAGCCAAACATTGAGAGAGAATTACTGAATTGGTATATGTATGTATATATAGTGGTTTGAAATTAAAATTGCCGGCCTTAAAAGGGTAAGCCGAGCAACTTATGTACGCTCCAGTTAATGAGCATCACTAATTATCACACCATCAAACACACACACACACACCACATTTGCACATTTTCTCATTTTGTTCAAAAACAAGTTTTGTTAGGTCGCATTGCTGGCTCACAAATTAAAAGACCCTAATATTTTGAGACCGCCAAGAAATAATACATGTGTAATATTTATCAATTATAGTTATTTAACATATTGTCCAATTTCATATCACTCCCTTGTCAAACGTTTAAACTTGTAATTAATTGTGGTTGCTAGAAAAGATTTTTATAATCTAATATCAACACAAATCTTTCAGAAAGAGGTTAAAGCTGCAATAGTAGAGCCAAGTTAACTTCAAAAGGGTGATTCCAAGCAAGATCACATAGTTTACATAAACTATACAGACTTTTATTGTTGGTAAACAGTGACAATGTTTGTATAAATCACGAAGTCATGCTTAGATTGATTTAAAAAAATTAGGTTACCTTAACACCCTTCAAAAGTGAAATGGTTGAAATAATGGATGACACTAATAACTTGTAGGGGGTGTAGCATGGGTGAATTTAAAATAAAATGGGTGGAATCCGATTATCGAGGGGAGGGTAGTCAAGATTCTCCCAAACACTTGCAGAGTCTCATGTCCAAAGTCCCCTTCCCGTTCTCTTTTGCCGCGCTAAACAAAAATTTAAAAAAAGAAGAAAAAAATACGGAGTATGTAATTGTACTTTTTATTTTTATATTAATTTATAAATAAAATTATTTTTAAAAATGAGAAAGTACTACGTAATAAGTTGGTAAAAAAAAGGTTATGCCTAATCCCCCAAGTCCCCTCACTATTGGCCCAAATAGTTGTAGTATGTTCGAAAGTGTAAAATTAAGTGAAATTTGCACTAAATAGGACTAAAACATAAGTCATTTTTCCAACTTAAACTTTTTTATTCCCTAAATAGGACTTAATATATAATGACTAGTGAAAAAAATAATGTCCAGAAATGATGTCATTTACTTGAATAATGACTAACTCATAATGACCAAAAGTCCTACATTGGAAAATAAAAATATATGGTCCTATATTGGAAAAGTCATTATTTTTTAGTCCTATATAGGTAAATTTCTCTAAAATTAAACTGTGGAGCATTATCATTTTTCGTTGTTGGCAAAATTGAATTCAGTGGCACTACCTACTCAACTAGCTAAATTACGTCTTGATCAAAAGGTATACATTGGAGACGATAGAAATCAAATTAAAATATGGTTATGATAGCCATACACCACCTCCACATTGGTGTACATCACTTGCACATCAAATTGTGTTATAGACATACATATACAACAATTATTTATGCGATATACAAACAATAGTTATCTATACGTGTTTCTACTACACATGCTATTTAAGTGGTGTACATTATAAACTAAATTTTGCATTAATATTTTGTGTCAGTATGAACCATCAAATTAGGAAATCAAATTAGAAAAAAAATAAAGCGCACATTGATTATATACAAGTTCTTTTGAAAGGAAAAGTTATTTCATTACTAGTGAATAATATCAAAGTCCAATACATCACAATAGTTGCCTCCCAACACAGTTATCAGCTCAGCATAATTGTAAAAATCAAACTCAAATTTTACCCATTAGCACTCATTGCATTTGCCAAGTGCAAAACGCACACAAGTAGCCCACTCCAAAAAATGAGAGGAATGAATCACTTCTATTAAAGACCACATGCCCTATAGCATAGTTTTTCCGAGGACCATGCTACACTTACACCAAAAAACATACCCCATTTGTACACCACAGTTATGCACAAACATTTTGATGGTTTACACCGACACAAATGTTGGTGCGTTAACAAAAATTTAGACGGACACAAAGTGTTACTGCGTTAACAAAAATTAGTTTTACACCAACACAAAATGTTAGTGCAAACTTGCGGGGTACAAATTGAGGTATAAATGTTGGAGTACACATACCTTAATCCTTTTTCCTATTTACACTCTGCCCATCTTCTCCGGGTCATTTCCCTGTTTGTGTAAAAACCCTGCATCTTATTCTTTTATATGCAATTTAAAAGTGCACTTCCCCCCAAAATACCAACCGGATTTGCCTAATCTGTTTTGATGCATATTATTTAACTAAACGGATTAGGCTAATCCATTCCACTTATTTAATTACCAAACGGATTAGCCTAATCCATTCCCATATTTTTTTTTGTAATTTTCTTTAAAAACGGATTTGTTGCTTTGTTCCAATTTTTTTTCCCTTTTAAATTTTTTTAGTTATTTTATCTCCTCTTTTATAAACCTTTTTAACAAATTAAATCCACTTTTATAAACTTTTTTTTTAATTTTTCTAACTTTATTTTATTAAAATAATGTATTTTAAAATTTTTAAAATTTTTTAATAACTGAATTAAATCAATTTACTTCTGTTACTTTTAAATTACTTATAAGAAACCAAATTAATTACAAAATAAACGAGAAACATACATAAAGAAGATGTAAATAATAGACTACAATAAAATTTTAAACAAAATACTATTTATTGACTTTAAGTGGTATTTATATAACGATATTAAAAAAACAAGACAAAACACAATAATTTTATTGCTAGAGTACATATAACAATTTATTCATAAAAAGAGAAGCCAAAACACAATCCATGACTAACTTATTTGTAAAATTTAATAATACATAAACTCAGACATAATTGAAATTCATGACAAAGCTATTCCTGGTTACGATGTCTCCGTGATCGATAGTCCATGTTATTCGGATAGCGAGTTCTCGTACGTCGGCCGGTTCGTGTGGTCTGTCGTGGTGTTGGCCTCAGGATATCGTACTCTGGAGTAGGCCATTGAGACTCATCCGGTAGCGGCATTATGATGCCAGAGTAAGCATTGATGTAGGACTGAATTGAAAAAACATTTGGAATCAAATGATCCATGGTGACATTACAAAAATGACATACTGCGTGGACATGATTGCACGGGAGGTGAAATGTTACCCATTGACCACAGCTACATGTTCGTGCATTTAAGTTCACCGTAAATGTCTCCCGTTGAGCAATGTAGGACGACCCATCCACCACCACAGAGTATATCTCTTGTTGTGCGTGGTGCTGCACAACACGACAATACAGCCTATTTTCTTCATTTTTCCTAATATGTTTCCACACATTCATAGGAAAATTGTACCCGGATTGCTGCCATACATACCCACTGGTTCTCCTCTCAGCGAAAAGTTTGACCAGCTTATCATAGGTGAACATCACAATGGCATATACTGGCAAACAACGACATCCTTTAAGGACATGATTGAAACTTTCTGAGGAATTTGTAGTCATTACACCATAACGTGACCCACCTTCATCATGTGACAAAGCCCACTTGTGTTCCGAAATGGCATTAAGCCAGTTGTAGGCTTCTTGATTTTTGGATGCTATTTGGAGTAGCAACTGGTCAAACTCACTTCTATTCGGGGCTTTACCAGCTTTGTACATCAAGGTCCGCAACTTCTTACTTCGGAACTTATTCCAGAAATTGCTGCGTGGGTGGCGGAGACAATATCTTCGAGTCACTCGACCTCCACCTAACTCTGGGACATTTTCAAATGCATGCTCAATCCCACTGTGTTTATCAGATATTATGCATACACGACTTGCAACCTACGTTGACCACGCCCGCCACGCCTAACCCCTACAAGAGGTGCATCACGCCTTCTATCTGCCCTTCTCCGAATATGTCCTGGATTGTATACTGGTTGCTGCTGTGGATGATCGAGGATAGATGCATGTCCAAGAGCATGTATACACTCACCTAACAGGTCATGAACTCGCAGTACCTCGTGAGAGGGTACAAAACCATCCGGGTGCCTACCTGGATCAAGGCGCTGATGGCAATCTGCCATACAGGATAGCTACGCACAATACCATGATTAGTCGCATAAAAAATTATAACAAAAAGTAATCAGAATAGAAATAATACATACTGCTGTCTGTAACTCAGGAGAAATGGGGACATAGCCTGTTCCGGGCTGATGTGCGGGGTTTCCTATCTGTCTTCGACCATGGAGGTAATACCACTGACGGTACTCAGGCGTGGCATCAGACATCCCAAATTCCATCACTACATTTGCAGCGTAACGTCCCTCCCATGCATACACCTAAATAATGTCTTTCATTGTCTCCGAGCTCCATAGTGGTCGACTTAATGTTATGTAGGTGCCGATCATACACAACATCGAGAGGAACACTTTGGCGGGCACCAAACTGTCTGCAAAATCGATCCGGATAGTACATCTCCACGACATATCCGTAGATCAAAGGGATGCGTGATATCCATATTCGGAGTCCGGCTGAACAACAGGGTGGTAGGGTATCGACATTCGGATACGGCCTCCAAACAAACTGCATACATAAAAAAGGAATACAATAGACATTTAAAATATAATATGTATGCATAACACTATGATGTGTTTAGTACTTACCTCTCCCTCGAGCAACCTATCTAGCTGGTCTCTGTACGCTCGTAAGGAGTGTTTCGTACAATCTAACCACCGATGATAACACACCCATCTACCAATGGAGGATTAAACATTAACATGAATAAAATAAATTGAGTAAATGCATGATAGACATAAATAAATGGAAAATACCTGACTCCATATGGAACATTAACCAGCTGCTCCAATGGTACAACCCCCCTAGGTTTAGTCATAGGCAGACGTTCCCATGTCCAAAGCTGTAAGAGGATAAGACACCCTTCAATCTGAGATACATGTGTCATGCTCGCACGACACATACTACGATACAAGAAACTAAGAACTGCAGCACCTATGGCACGACCCCGCACCAGCATAGAGTCATCCATGATTACCTCCAACAGATACAAATTAAACTAACCTTATTTCCTGTCGTGTTGGGAAATAAGCTGCCACCCATCAACTTAAACATGATAGCTCTAGCATGCTGTTGGTAATCAACTTCATCACTATGCTCTGTCAGCGCCTTCAGATCAATTGCAGATATCTTAATCGTAGAAGATGTAATATCAGATGGTTCGGGTCTAAAACCCATCATGTCATGACAAATCTGAATCCACTGATCTCTTGATCGACTAGTGCCCCCCGACAATGGAATGCCATCAACGGGCAATCCAAGTAAAACATCAACATCTTGTAGCGTAATTCCCACCTCTCCAAAGGGGAGATGGAATGAATGGGTCTCGGGTCTCCATCTCTCCACTAAAGAAGTAATCAGAGCCCAATCTAACTGTAATCCACCCACTTTCTCCACCCCATAAAATCCACAATATTGTAAGATCTCTATAACACGAGGTGGTCTATTAGCAACAAGAGTCCTCGGATATATACTAGAACAAGTCCTATGGCACTTTAGACTTTTTTTTGGCATATTCTTCGTCCGCCCAAACTGCATCACACCTATGTACTCCGCCTTCAAGAACTAAAACGTCTCGTGAAACATGTCCCGGATGAACATCCATTTGCTTAAAAGATTACAACATAACAATTTATTTATTTAATAACAACTCATTTGTTTCAAACATTACAACATAACAATTGATTAATTTAATAAAAGTACACAACTAGGCAATTATAATTAAAAAAAGTCATTAAATAACTCCAATTATTAAAAATTATCTTACAATATCAAAATTAAAAAATTACCAAATTTTTATGAATATTTAAAGAATCAAATTCAAAATCTTACAAACTAATTACATATATCAATTACAATAAGGCAATTCACCCCAACTTGGTATATATATATATATATATATATATAAATTTAAATATTATCATAAAATGATAAATATTTATATATATTAAGTAAAAAGTAAAAAATACCTCCATGAAACGGAGTAGGCTAATCCGAATTGTCCCTGTGGCAGTTCCCCTCTCTGGTCGGCCGGCGTTCTCTCTTGGCGGATCGAGCGCTGGGAATGGGTGATGCAGAAGAGCCGCTGGAATGGGTGGACGGAAGGGGAAGGGGGGAGGGTTATCCGTAGGGAGACGGAGTAGCCTAATCCGTATGGATTGAATTTAGAGAGAAACGGATTTGGCTACTCCGTCTAGTATTTATTTTTTTTAATTAAATGAAACGGATTTGGCTAATCCGTTTGGAAAAAAACCGGGTAGAAACGGAGTAGCCAAATCCGTCTTGCACGGTAAGGAAAAAAATCTCTGACTTAACGTGTGAGGAATGGATTTTTTTTTGTCACATATGTTGGTAAATTAGTCATCTTCTCCTTTTATTTCAGTTTAGCTTCTTTAATTTCCCCATCTCTCGAGTCTCGATACACACACTGCACACATATATGAGCAAAGCAATACTCCACTTTGTTACATACATACGCACATTCTAATAAGCTGCTCTTACTAAAATGCGCCCAGAACCGCTCCTCTTTCTCCTAATCGGAGTGTTCCTCTTCTCCGGCTTCACTCCTCCGGTCAACGGCTGGCGCCCATGGCGCAATCAGAATCGCACCGCCGCCGCCGCCGACTACATATTCGGCGGGTCAAAGAAATACGAGGGATCCTCGGATCTGATTCACTTGAGGTACCACATGGGCCCCGTCCTCACGGCCAACATCACCGTCTATCCAATCTGGTACGGCCACTGGGCGGGCACCCAGAAGCGGATCATTCGGGAGTTCATCGCTTCGATCTCCGCCGCCGATTCCAGACGGCCTTCCGTCGCCGGGTGGTGGAAGACGGTCCAGCTCTACACGGACCAAACCGGGGCCAACATCTCCCGGAACGTCCACATCGGGGCGGAGAAAAACGACCGGTTTTACTCGCAGGGGAAGTCGTTGACCAGGTTGACTGTGCAGAGTGTGATAAAAGCCGCCGTGACGGCGACGACCCGGCCGTTGCCGGTAAACCCGAAGAGTGGGGTCTACCTGTTGCTCACATCGGATGACGTGTACGTCCAGGATTTCTGCGACAATGTCTGTGGGTTCCACTATTTCACCTTCCCCTCCATCGTCGGGTACGATACCAATATATTCTGTCCGTATAAAAATGTCCATTTCCCTTTTTTTCTTTTGTGTGGGTACATTTAAAAATCAATTATTCACTCTAAAGCCTAAACCAATTATTTGGAGCTACCAAAAGCGTATTAAAAAGCTAATTCACATTATCACCGTCTAAATGGACTATTAGGGTCCATTTGGTATACGGAATTGACGGAATTGGAATTGAAATTTCATGGGATTCAATTCCATAGAATTGAATTTTGCCAATTCCAATTCATTTTTTGCACTATCAATTCCAAAACAACATAATTTTTGTGCTACCAAACAACAAAATTGGAATTGAAGTCCTCAATTCCAATTCCATGGTTTGAATTCCATGTACCAAACGGGGCCTTATTTGAAATTAGATGGAATTATTAATATCAATAACATGAGTTGAACAATTTTTTGTTACAATTACTCCCTCTGTCCTAAAATTAACTTCCCATTTGACTTTTTACGGTCTCCAATGCGACACTTTGACCATCAATATCTCAATTTTTATTTAAATATATTTTATAAAAAATTATATATTTCAAAACTATGTTCCAAAATGAATCTATTGCTAATAAATTTATATGAAAATTTAATGTATTTTTTCCGTAATATACGGTCAAAGATTAAAAAGTTTGACTACAAAAGTCAAACTGAGAAATTAATTTTAGGACGGAGGGAGTATTACATAATAATTCATGATTTAGTCCATTCCAAATTTGATTACAAATTGGGATTTACGAAGTTAACTAAATTCTATATCTTTGAAATCATTTTACTTTTTTACTTACAAATTGTTACATCAATAAAAAATAAAAATTACATATTTAAAAAGAGGAATTTACGTAAATAGCACTAAAACATAATGACTTTCCCTAAATAGCACTACATATGTTTTTTTCCCAATGTAGAACTTTTAGTCATTATCCATTAGTCATTATTCAAGTAAATGTTTGGCATCACTGGTCATTATGGACATTATTAAGTGCTATTTAGGGAAGAAAACAATCTAAGTGCTATTTAGAAAAATAACTTAAGTTTTAGTGCTATTTAGTGCAAATATTTCATTTAAAAACTACGTTAAAAATTCTACAAAATAAGAGATAAAAAAGATATTTATTTTCTCAACTAATCAATTAAACATATAAATAAACAAAAATTCTCGAGAGGTGTGAGAAAAAGTATTGTAATCAAAATTGGGACGGGAGAGTATATGGAGTATAAAGTATAAACATTGCTTTGGTATTAATGTAGTGTGATGAGTTTGGTTTCTTTTCTATGAAAGAGAAGTCTACTTAGTTTATGTTTAAAAAGAAAGAACGTTTATTTAGTTGTAAATTTAATAAAACAATGCTAAATAGAATCGAACTAAACAAAAATTAAAATTAGAATTTATGTAAATAGCATTAAAACATAATGATTTTTCTTAAATAGCATCACATGTGTTTTTTTCCAATGTAGTACTTTTAGTCATTATCCATTAGTCATTATTCAAGTGAATATTGACAATTTTACGTACCTTTTATTTATAGGTACACACTACCCTATGCGTGGGTGGGGAACTCGGCCAAGTTCTGCCCGGGAACGTGTGCGTACCCGTTCGCGGTGCCGGCGTACATACCGGGCCTGAAGGCGGTGAAGTCCCCGAACGGGGACGCCGGGGTGGACGGGATGATAAGCGTGATCGGGCACGAGATCGCCGAGATGTCGACCAACCCGCTGGTCAACGCGTGGTACGCCGGCCAGGACCCGATTTTCCCGGTGGAGATCGCGGACCTCTGCGAGGGGATATACGGCACCGGGGGCGGCGGGTCCTACACCGGGCAGATGCTGAGCGGCGCGGACGGGGCCACTTATAACATGAATGGGATCAGGAGGAGGTTCCTGGTGCAGTGGCTATGGAACCATTACAAGAATTACTGCTCTGGACCCAATGCCCTTGATCAGTAATTAGTATTAGTAGTAGAGTAAAAGTAGAAGAAGTAAAAGAGTAGATGAGCAAACACTTCTTTTTCTACCTTATTATATTTACACTGCTCTGCTCAATGCTCATTCTTTCTTTCTTCAAGGGCCATTTTTGGCATTCCGGCTGTACTTTCCTCTCATTTCCAACCAATCTATGTCACAGTAATTATGGAAATGTAGTGAAAATCAAACTTAAATTGATTAATTGCAGCGGTAAGTTTTTGTTTATACTCCTTAATGTTTGGTCTTTTTTAGACGCATTTGAATACATTGGGGAGTGCCGGAATATATGATTCATTTTACTTAAACAAGGAACTTGTCTCTGATGTGATTGTAATGCTCATAAGCCACTTACATGAGTTTTTTCATGTAAAGCTTCCAAAGATGAGATTATTTTTTTCTCATAAGCCACTTGATGATGAGAGTTGTGAGAGAAAGAGAGTAGGTAGTCGTCTTCAAGATGATTTATTGCCACTTTAAAAAAATGGTTTGTCATGACTCATGATTATTACTTTCGGATTTAACCAGTTTTGAATCTAATCAATCGGATCTAATTGGTTTCAAGTTTTAATCCGGTATTGATATATATTTAGTTCAGTTTCAGTTTTAATTGATCATTTGGGTTATTCGATTATAAATCAGATTATCACTTTTCGAATCATTTAGATTTAGATAACCTTTCTAGGTCTAATCATGATACCTTAGAGAACAGAGTAATAAAAGTTTGAAGTCCATTTGAGTACTTTGGTAGCAGCGGTGAAGGATGCATCGTCTTGAGTTTCGTGCCACCAATCATTCCATCACTCTCTTTTCCCTTTTTACTTTCGCAAACTCCAACCAGATTCCTCAAAAAAAAAACAATTCAAATACTTCCTCCGTCCCGAAATAGATTACAATATTCCCTCATATTTTTGTCCCAAAAAAGATTACAAAGTCAATAACTTTATAGTGATTTGACTCTTTTACCCTCTCCTTTTCTTTTCTGCCAGCCACTATTCACACTATTTGGGGGGATTTGGGGGGCAATTTGGGGGAAAAAAATTTGATTTGAGTCTTCCTTAATTTCAACTAAAAGAAAATATTGTAATCTAAAGTGGGACGGAGGGAGTAAAAAGCATGATCCCTATCCCCGAGAATTCCCTCAGACCCGATCAGACAGTCACTGAAAAAAGATAAATTAGACTTTAATCGCAGATTAATGGCAAAGAATGGAGCTTGCACTTGATATTTGTAGAGGACATATGCTTAGTGCCTCCCAGCACAGTTGCCAGAAATCAAACTCATGTCTTACGCGTTCGACACACATCTCCCTCTATTCCGTGAAAAACTTTTACTTTGACTTTCACAGAGTTTAAAAAAAGTACTCGGGTATCGTAAAGTAAACAAATGTTGTTAGCATTGCCTAAGAAGAGAAGTATTCTAAGCCACAACTTCTTTCCTTTAAAAAGAAAATGATTTTTTAAGGGAGGGAGGGAGTATGTATGTATGTATGTACCAATGTATGTATATGCATGAAAGTGTATTATGATCAAAAATTGGGTGAATCAAGAACTATGGTGTGGTGAGAGCAATAAATCACTATTCACTACCAATGTAAGATGAAATTAAAACCCATCAAACATGGCATTCAAGTTGCACACCTCAATATCAACAATTAATGCATCTGAATTCACCCACTCATTAAAGAATCTCAGGGATTTGGTACTCAATTAACAACTTTGCATGCTCCCACTTTTACCATCAACAAACCAAATGTGTACACCAAATGCACATGATGCAAAAGTAAGTTCCAATGGTAAGTATGAGCATGTAATCCTATAGGACATATTCTTGGCCACTTCTGAGATGCGCTATAATAAAAACGTGTTCATAATTGATACATATTTTGAAAAGATTTGTCACCTGTACCTAATTACTCCCAATTCGAGTTATGCCAAATCACGTCTGGAATATAGCTAGAATTACTCCCGAGATTACCCTTATTCTTATGAACATAACCTCCTTCTTCATGAAGCCTAAATGTCTTGCAAAACTCAGATACCCCTATGAGTTGTGCAGCAGTTAGGAATGATTACGGTGAAGGAGTTCAAAAAAAAATAGAACCAATAGATAGAGACATGTAGATCCAGATTGCTCCTCCACGGCTGACTTGTAACGTAATCAATTATTTCGGTATATCTATTTTGAGTAGAAAGATAAATTACTTTTTGCACACTTACAGTTGAGCAGCAATACATGGAAAATGCATGCCTGGACAAGCTGGTTGGAGGAAGTACTAGCCTCATTCATTGCAGAAACTTACAATTGGATTTTGTGAGTGAAGAACAATCATCAGTTTTCACTCTTAGATTTCTCACTCTGCAGATACTTTAACACTCCATAAGTTACTGTGCCGGCTAAAAATAATGCGATTGTGGGAGTGAATGATGGGTAAAGATACTTCGCAAAGAAATTATCCCACTGCTCTGGCAGAAATCCTACAAGCACAAAGACAGTTTGTCACTACATGGATGGTATCGAGAATAAATACTGTGCTCGTTAACCTTGTTTGATAGCTTCAATTATTTTAATCAGCAAATAGTACAAATTCAAGGAAAGATTTACTTTTATTCTGAAGTATTAAAAATAGGGGTGCATCGAGGGATGCGATTCTAATAGCGAAAATCTCAACCCCAGTAAGAGGCTAAAAATTATCTTGAATCATGTCGTTGGAAGGGTGTGTTTCACCGGAGTGGAGGGCAAATGATTCTCTCTCTCAATTGGTTCAAAAATATTTTAGGTGGGGAGCCAAAATTTTCCATTCATTCCCCTCCCTAGCAGAGGGGACGGGTGGGAGGAGATGGTGGAAAGTCGTGGCTCCCTCATCCTGAAAATGCTTTGAAACAAATGAGGGGAGACCCCAATCATTAACAACCGTTGGATATTATGATAATTAGCATGGTTTACTATAATTAGACTCTTCTTTTTAGATAGAATATGTTGAGACAACATGACTCGTAGTAGTATTCTGCTGAAAACTAAAAAATCACACCCTGAGTCTCGCGCTCTCGCAACCCCCACCCACACCCCCAAAAAAGCGCAAACCAAAAAGGAAAAAAAATGTGAACGGTTAAAACTTCAAAGGCCAATTATTCACTGATCAAAACAACAAAGCTTAAGAATAGAGCATACAACTCCTAACTTTAAAGAGTAAGTCAGAATCACATATCACTCATGTAAAACGTGTTGCCATTGTTGGAATTAAAACATATAATAATAATAATAATTTAGTTTAAAAGCAAGTGTAGCTGTGTAAGAGACCAACTATGAAAAAGAATTTAAAAATTAAAATAAAATCGAAAGGCTTAAAAAAAACTGTAGGCACACACACAAACATGTGCGTGTGTGCGTGTATTGTAAGGATCATGCCCTTTTTTAAATTAAATCCCGATCCTATCATGACTAAGTCAGAGTTGTGATTGTCACGAGTCGGGATCAAGAGGCAGAATTTGCAAATTGGGGTGTGCTACTCTCCCCCCAATTTGTACCCCACTTTGTATCCCCAAGGGTTTACCTAAGCCCTGACACAAAATGTAAGTGCAACACTGGCATGATACAGTTTTGCACTTACATTTTATGTCAAGACAAACCTTTGGGGTGCAAAGCGGGGTACAAGTGTGGGGTACAAATAGAATTAATCTTGCAAATTATATATCACCTCTAAGTTGAAATGAAGATATATAATCCTTCTAAGTTCTATCATCATCCTTTAGATTATATTTCATTTAATTTTATAAACAATGTAAACTTTTATTGCCCATCCAGCATTTTTCAGACAGTTTTTGCAAATTCTGTTTTAAACAATCGTAAGCAATACAAACCGAACCCTCACCTATGCCAAAGTGGGTTACACGCTAATTGTGTGTATATAAAGAGAACATATTATAGCCACATAATACAAAGACAACGGTAAGGGTGTTTTTTGTGTGCATTTGTTAAAAAAAAGTTTCAAGCAAATGTGCTTTTCATAAGAGCAGCTCTTTACCATAGTTTTGATAACTCAAGTACAAGTCTAACAAGCATTTTTGGCTGGAATTTCCAAAATAAATCCTTCTCTTTAAAGTACTCTTAGAAGAAACACCAATCAATGATTCTTCCAAAATCACCACATTAAGTGTTTTTGTTTTTACTTCTTGAAGTAAGAAAAAAATATATCATTCTTTAATGATAAACTCATTTTCCCCGTCTGAAATTCCAAAAGCACATGCAAACATATACTGATGCACTTAAACAAGAATAACCATTTCCGTGTTGTGGAACAGATCAGCACTCTTTGAAATTGCATATGCTCATAGACCACAAGAACGGAACTCTGTATTTGACCATTATAGACTCACATTGTGAGTTTGACACTTTTTGGGCGAGACAATGCAATCAGCAACAACTTGACTCATTCATCACGAAGCATTGTTAGAATCATTATGAGACATTAGCATGGTTATGATGCATTTTCTTTGGGTTCCCTCATGATCTATTTGATGCTGATAAGAACAAGAACACACGATTATAAACTGTTGATTCTGTGAAACATAATGACCACTAGAAAATCCCATTTTTTTATATATCAAAGCCCATCTTCCCTAAAAAATGAAAACAACATGTATGTATAAGCTACTAAACTCAAAGTAATAGGAATGCATAATTACAAAATTAAATGTGTTGGAATTACAGAGTTATAGAGTTAGTTTTGAGTTAGTTTTGTATTTGTTAGAAGTTGGAAGTTTGTTAGCTAGATATTTTTTCTTGTTTTGTTTGTTACGGTTGTTAACTGTGTTTAGCACGTGCTTAATTCCCCTTTATATACCCTGTACTGTTCCTTTTCCAATTTGAGTAATGAAGAGAATTTTCCTTTCATTTCTTCTCTTTCTCTGTTCTATCTGCGCATCATGAACTCCAACATGGTATCAGAGCTCGGATAACAGATCCTTCTTCTCTCTTCTCTTCAAATCTGATTCTCGATCTTATACTCTGGTTTTAATGGCGATGAATACACCAAACCCTAATGCAATTGATCCTACAGATCCGTTGTATCTTCATCCTTCAGATCATCCAGGTCTTATCCTAATTCCTCAAAAATTTGATGGTGATGGCTTCGGTTCCTGGCAAAAATCGATGACGATTGCTCTTTCCGCCAAGAACAAGCTCGATTTTGTGAAAGGAAGAATCGCCAAACCAAATGATCCTTTGAAGGCAGGTATCGGGCAGCGATGTAATGACATGATTACATCTTGGATTCTCAATACTCTGAGCAAGGAAATAGGTGACAGTGTTCTCTACGCCAATACTGTTGCTGATCTATGGAATGAGCTCAACGACAGGTTTGGTCAGACGAATGGAGCTCGTCTGTACCAGTTACAGAAGGAGATATGCTCGATTAATCAAGGAAATTCTGACATAGCAGGTTATTACACCAGAATCAAGAGAGCTTGGGATGAATTGGCTATGGTTTCTCGTCTTCCAAACTGTACATGTGGCGCTGTGCAGGAACTTCTGAAATATGAACAAGATCAGAGACTTGTTCAGTTTCTAATGGGATTAAACTCTGATTATAATGTGACCAGGGGCAATATCCTGATTATGAGACCTCTACCTTCCATTCCAGAGGCATATGGAATCCTTATCCATGAAGAAAGGCAAAGGCAAATTCAGTCCCTTACACACATTTCTCCTGAGCACACTTCTCTAAGTGTTCAAACTCAAGCATCATTCAAAGCAACACATGAAGATAAGAAGATTCCTGTGTGTGAAAATTGTAAGAAGAAAGGTCACACAGTGAGCAAGTGTTACAGACTCATTGGCTTTCCCAAGGATTTCAGATTCAATAAGGGGAAGAAGATTGCTGCAAATGCTTATGGAGGGGAATGCAGTGAGTCTACTGAATCAAGGACAGAAAGTCAGATTTTACCAGAGTTATGCAGCCAACTCATGAAATTCCTGAGCTCTATCCAAGGAGATAAACTCAACTCTGCTTCAAATTCCATGAATCAAGCCTTTTCTGCTCATATGGCTGGTACGCTTTTGTCTTCCTCTACTCTTTTGGATACTCATATATGTAGCACTGTGCATTCAATTGATGATTCTGCTTGGATATTAGATACAGGAGCCACTGATCATATGTGTTCCAATCCCAATCTCATTACTAAACTCACAAACCTTCCTTTTCCTCACCAAATCAGTCTACCAAATAATCACACTGTCATTGTTCATCAAAGTGGAGTTGCTCATTTGTCTAATGATATTGTTCTGAGTGAGGTCTTATTTGTTCCAGAGTTCAAGTATAATTTGTTATCTGTAGGAAAGTTGTGCAAACAACTTAATGTACAGGCATGTTTCACAGAGAATGCTTGTACATTACAGGACCATCTCAGGAAGAAATCAGTGGAGGTTGGTAAAAGACAAGGTGGTTTGTACCTGACCCAAGCTCATCCACAGAACTCAGGATCCCTCATCAATCACAATTCCAGTGTTTCATCTACTTCAGTCCATTCTTCTCAATGTTACAAAGCTTGTAATAATAATCTTGATGTACAAGTCTGGCATAAAAGACTAGGCCATTTACCCTTTTATAAACTCAAACGCATCTGTACATTTGATGATAATGATTCCAATATGTTGAGTTGTTGTGACATTTGTCCTAAAGCAAGATTACACAGATTGCCTTTTCCTCATAGTGAGAGTCATACTACTCATATTTTTGAACTTATACATCTTGACATTTGGGGTCCTTATCATACCAAAACATATAATGGGTTCCAATATTTTCTCACAGTTGTAGATGATTTCTCTAGGGCTACTTGGACCTATCTTTTGGCTTCAAAAAGTAATGCCCCTGACATTATCCAAAATTTCATAATCATGGTCAGTACACAGTTTGAAAAACAAGTCAAAGTCATTAGGTCAGACAATGCTTTGGAACTTGGTAAAAGCACATCCCTGTCCCAGTTTTTCCTTTCAAAAGGCATCATTCATCAAACAAGTGTTAGAGACACCCCACAACAAAATGGTGTGGTGGAAAGAAAACATCAACATCTTCTTGAAACTTCTAGAGCCCTCTTTATCCAGTCCCATGTCCCTCACAAATTCTGGGGTGAGTGTATTCTTACATCAACATACTTGATTAACAGATTTCCTTCAAAACTCTTACAAGGCAAATCCCCTTATGAAGTCCTTTTTGGCAAAGCACCAAAATATGATCATATGAGAGTTTTTGGATGTTTATGTTATACCTCCACTTTGAAACAAGGAAGGGATAAGTTTGCTGATAGAGCTACGGCATGCGTTTTCCTTGTATATCCTTATGGCAAAAAGGCTTACAAGGTTTATAATCTCACCACACATAAGGTGGAATCCTCTAGAGACATCCTTTTTCATGAATCCATTTTTCCATATCATGACAAATCCCCTCAGGATCCTCCTTTCTTCTCTAATCCTGACTTCACATATTCCATGGAGGATTCTTCTGCACATCAATACTTCTTCCCTACCTCCACCTCCACAGAAAACCTCATTCCCATTTCAAATACCAACTCTAACACTTGTCCCAATGTGGTTCCTTCCTCATCATCCTCCTTGAGAAGATCCACAAGAGTTCATCAACCCCCTTCTCACCTTCAAGATTATGTCTGCCATACATCTTCCTGTTTTAGTTCTTCTTCTAGTTTCTGTGCTCATACCCTTACTTCCACTCCTGTGTCTTCCCACATATGCTTAGGGGCTCTCACCCAAGCAAGTCAAAAATTTTTGCATAGTGTTTCATATGTGCAGGAACCAAGGAGCTATGAAGAAGCCAGAAGTAATCCAGCCTGGCAGGAAGCTATGGACCTGGAATTCAAGGCCCTAGAGGACACTGGCACATGGGAGATTTGTGATTTGCCTAAAGGAAAGAAACCCATTAGCAGCAAATGGGTATATAAACTGAAATTTAAAGCTGATGGTTCCCTGGAAAGGCACAAAGCAAGACTGGTCATACGCGGTTGCACTCAAAAGGAAGGGATAGACTACCACGAGACATTCTCTCCAGTGGTCAAAATGACCACTGTTAGAGCCTTAATAGCGATTGCAGTAAAAAACCATTGGTCTATTTTCCAACTTGATGTCAACAACGCGTTTCTACATGGAGATTTGAATGAAGACATCTATATGAAATCACCACCTGGAATGAAAATGTCTAATCCCTCTCAAGTTCTTAAGTTACGCAAGTCTCTATATGGTCTCAAGCAAGCTTCCAGGCAATGGTACGCTAAGCTGTGTGCAGTTCTAAGATCTCAAGGATATGTTACCTCCAAGAATGACTATTCCTTGTTCACTAAGGTTACACCCAATTCAGTTGTCCACTTAGTCGTTTATGTAGATGACATTCTTATCACTGGAAATAACCTCCATGAGATTAATGCCTTGAAACAATACCTCAATGATCTCTTCAAAATCAAGGATTTGGGTCCCCTGGGCTATTTTCTAGGCTTGGAAGCTGTCTATAATAGTCAAGGTCTGATCCTAACTCAACACAAGTTCACAATGGATCTCCTTCAACAATTTCATTGTCCTCCTACAGCTCATGCCACATGCCCATTGGAAACCAATATACAACTTCAAATTGGTGTTGGTTCCCCTCTTCCAGATCCTTCTTTATACAGAACCTTAATTGGGAAGCTTAATTTCCTTACACACACAAGGCCAGATATAGCCTTTGCTGTCCAGTTTCTCAGCCAATTCATGCAAGATCCTCGGGTACCTCATTGGGAGGCTGCACAACATACTCTACGTTATCTTAATACAAAACCTTCTCAAGGTTTGTACTTCAACAATTCCCCAAATCTCAAAATGGAAGCTTACTGTGACTCTGACTGGGCTGCTTGTCCAAACACTCGAAGGTCTGTTAGTGGGTTCTTCATTTTGTTGGGTGGATGTCCCATTTCTTGGAAGTCTAAGAAACAGCCCACTGTATCTCTCAATTCAGCAGAAGCTGAATACAGATCTATACGCAGAGTCACAGCTGAATTGGCATGGTTGTCAAGACTCTTTGCTGAATTTCAAGTCCCAGACATTGTTCCCATTCCAGTTAAATGTGACAGCCGTGCTGCCATCTATATTGCTACTAATCCAGTTTATCATGAACGCACAAATCACATAGAGCTGGACTGTCACTTTGTTAGAGAAAAGGTCCAAGAGGGGCTCATCACTCTCATTCATGTTCCTACTACTCAACAACTAGCAGATTTGTTTACTAAGAGTCTCCCAGGTCCTCTGCATCATCAGATTCTTGGCAAGTTAGGGGTTCAAACACCCTCTAACTTGAGGGGGGGTGTTGGAATTACAGAGTTATAGAGTTAGTTTTGAGTTAGTTTTGTATTTGTTAGAAGTTGGAAGTTTGTTAGCTAGATATTTTTTCTTGTTATGTTTGTTACGGTTGTTAACTGTGTTTAGCACGTGCTTAATTCCCCTTTATATACCCTGTACTGTTCCTTTTCCAATTTGAGTAATGAAGAGAATTTTCCTTTCATTTCTTCTCTTTCTCTGTTCTATCTGCGCATCATGAACTCCAACAATATGAAATCATAATCACATGCATAATTGAAAAGCTAACAACAACAAAAGCAACAATACCAACAACAAACTAATCTACTTTCAGATGGAATTTACACATTTTCTTTGGTTTGGTTAAAAGGCACGGAGTACACATTTTGTAGGATAATTATGATAAAGCGTGATGGTCAACAAGTACCAGGCTGCCCAGCATGATTATTGTGAGTTTATTAACAATGTTTTAATGACAGAAATTCCCATTAACAACTTTGAAGGGTCTATATTCACCCCTAGAATCCTAAATTGGAATGCATTGTTACCTAACCTGACCGAACTCTCACAATTTAAATCAAAAGCTGAGCTCTAACGGATGATTTCAGAAATATATTTACCTGAAGCAGAAAGAACAATTCCCTCAACAATAATGGTTGCGCCAAGCCCTAACCAAGCAATAAGAAAAGCGCTCTCGCTTCTCTTGGGCTCCTGGGGGCGGGCATTGTCAGATCGCCCATCGAACTTGGGTTTTTCGATTGGGGCTCTTCGAATTACAGATGCCCTTCCTCTCTCTCCCTTCTGCTGCGTCTTTGGAGTTGAAGAGCCAAAACCTAGGCCGGCTCCGCCCAGCCTCTTCTGTGGCGGTACCGCCGTGGATGATGGCGCGTCTTCCGAGGGAGATGGGTCTCGCGATTTGGCGGAGAGATTTATGCGTCTCCCTCTGTGAGGAAGCAGATGACCTGTGGATTTCTTCTTGGTGATAAAAGAGGAAGAAGATAATGGGAGAATTAGCGCCATTTTCAGTTTAGTCCGTTCACCTCAACCGCAGCTCTTTCGCGTGACTAGTCCTTTGTACCCTCGAAAATACCCCACTATATTTATCCACTCTCATTTTTGCACGCCATCCAATACACTTCTTTAATTCATTTTATTTTGTAATTTGTATATTAAAAAATTATAGAAATTATATATTAATAATCTATATGCTAAGACAAATCAAACAAGATCACACATGACTATATTTAGATTTACACATTGAGAGAATTTGATGAGTCAAAGTGCTTAGATGAACAGTTCCAAAAGTCAAAAGTGGACAAATATAGCAGGACGGAGGTAGTACAATTTAGCAGGAGTAATTAAAATGCACTCTAAATTATTTTCTTCATCTCTATATAAAATGATTTCAAAATTGAGGTATACTTATTATTTTTCTAAAATAAAAAAACAAAACGGCACAATCAAATCATCCATGTGGTTGTGGCCATTTTGTTTCTTTCATAAGATAATGTTATGAGAAACTCATTTTTGACACAAAAACAAATATAGATGTCTTAGTAGACAAACTTTTCAGTGGATTTAAGGTCTATCATGTATCTACATATGACTATATGATCGAAATAAATATTTTCTTATTGTTATAATAAGTATTTGTTTTTAAAAAAAATTAAAAATTTTATGTGAGAAAATTTATAAAAGTTGTATGCACTTAGGATGTATCAAAAAGTAGTCATTTTGATATAAATAATTATTCGGAGTTGTATGAATTTATACTCCTTTTGTCTTAAATTAAATTTTCTGTTTACTTATTTCATTACTTCTTTTTAAGGATTAAAATATTTATTTTATTTTTTGGTAGTCGGATTGCACCCTATTTCAACTTTGATGCATGTTGAATGAAATGAGAGATTTTGAAGGGCGCGTTGGTGTCGCCGCCATGTACGCTGCCCCATTCCCGCGAAAATCTCATCTCTGTGTAACTGTGTTGCCCTGGCATGCCAAGTCTTCTTCAACTTCTCGATTTTCCGACTCTCGATCTGCCACCGCAACTTCTCCGCAATACATTTGCCATGCGACAATGAACCAGATTATCCCCACTCACAATCATCACTGCAATGTCGTCTGATCCCAATCCAGATCCAGACAAAACCTCGAATTCAGACGCCGCCGCAGACGATGTGCAACTGTCCGCTGACCACAGGGACTCTCCGTCTACGCCTTCCGTCGTGAAGCATCTCCGGAAGATTCCTCCCATTAGTCGGCCCGTGCCTGAAGACGACGATGATGGAGATGCTGAGGACGATGGAGACGAGGAGGAAGGCTGTGGAAGTGATGATTCGTTGATGAATGAGGTATCGAATCTCGGCCTCAATCGCATTAGGACTCGCTCTGCTCCCTCGCCGTTCATCATTTCTAAATCAATTCGCATGCCTTTTGATCATGGCGATAGAAATGGGAGAAGAAGGGTAGCTCATTCGCTTTCTAGGTTTTCTACCAATGCCGATCAATCTGCTGACCATTTCCCGGAAGGAGGTAGCATATAATTTCCTACAGTAAATGGGCTTCCACATTACAAACTTTTAGTTTCTCAGAGAGTTGATGAATTTAGGGCAGTAACTTAGTATCTCACTTTGATGCAATTGTGTCGTCTTAGTTAATCCGATCGATAGAGTGAATTGCGTGATCTTTCTGGTATGCAACTGAAAGCAATAATTTGCTAATCATCCCAACCAGTTGTTTAGGAAGTACTAAAAGATAAATATGGTGTTCTGAATCTAAAGGAAGGTTGATTCTAAATGTCTTTTTTTTTTATCTTAGGCAAAAAGGTCCACTGGACTCAGACTAAATCTTTGAAAGTGTGGTCACCTCGGCACTCAAGTTTAGAGGTAGTTCCTGATTTACACAACTTGGTTTAAATGTCTCTTCTATTGTGCTGTATACACTCAAGTTAGTTGAAGGGTTAGGTAACTCAGCTTAATGTCATGTGTTGTAATTCATGGTTATATATAATAACAATAAAATGATGATATTCTTATTATAGGGTCACCATGCAGCTTTTGCCAAGGAAATGCAATCTCCACGGTTTCAAGCTATACTACGTGTCACAAGTGGTCGCAGAAAGAGGGTGCCAGATATCAAGAGCTTCTCTCATGAACTTGATTCCAAAGGAGTCCGACCTCTCCCATTTTGGAAATCTCGTGCTTTTGGGCGAATGGAGGTATATTTACTTTTCTTTCTGATCCTTATATATGCTATATGACGGAAATGAATTTGCAGCCCAGAAACTAATGCTATGGTTTCTCATGTAAGCGTTTTCTTGACTGCAATTTTCTAGGAGATTATGGTGATGATTCGGTCAAAATTTGATAAATTAAAGGAAGAGGTTAACTCTGATTTGGGCGTCTTTGCTGGCGATCTAGTCGGAATGCTTGAAAAGGAATCAGAACCCAATGCTCATTGGAAGGAGAGTCTGGAAGATTTGTTGGTAGTAGCCAGACAATGTGCAAAGATGTCACCTAGTGACTTCTGGTTGAGTTGCGAAGGCATTGTTCAGAATCTAGATGACCGAAGGCAAGAGCTGCCAATGGGTACTATAAAGCAAGCTCACACCCGCCTCTTATTCATACTCGCTCGTTGTACTCGGCTTGTACAGTTTCAAAAAGAGAGTGGTTGTGAAGAACACATTCTATCTTTCCACAAACTTAGCGACGTCGGAGTGTATCCAGAACAAATGCTTGGGCCTTCTAAGGAATTCAACGGGAGAAGAAACAAAAAATCACAGGGAATGGACCATAGCAGTCTAACTGCCAAGGAAGATCAAACAGACGAGAACTTTTGTGGAGAGACAACAGAGGTTAGCACTGCTAAGAGTACCACTTCATCTACAGGAAGCGTTAGGATGTCCTCTTGGAAGAAGCTTCCTTCTGCAGCTGAAAGAAACCAGAAAGTTAAAAACTCTGATGATGTCCCACACATGGATAAATCTGACTCTCTGCTACATAATATATCTTACGAGGACTCATTTATCTGCCGCATATGTGAAGTTGAAATACCAATTATTTATGTAGAACAACATTCAAGAATATGTACTCTAGCTGATAGGTGCGACTTAAAAGGTTTGACTGTGAATGAACGACTTGAAAGAGTTTCAGAAATTCTTGAAAAGGTACTTGAATCATGGTCACCAAAAAGCATTGACAATGGGATGGTGAATCCTGAGGTAGCAAGAGTCTCTTCTTTAAGCGTTGCTGAAGAGTTAGGCATCTTTTCTACAAAACAGAATGGGTTACCTTGTCGATGCTCTCGAGAAATACTAGACTGTGCTCTTGAGTCCGATACAACTTCTGAGTTTGATAGTCTTAACAATTTTTCTGACATGTCAAAGAAGGCCTCATCAGCTAGGAGCATGACACCAAGGTCACCATTGATGACTCCTCGGAGAAGCCAGATTGATTTGCTGTTGAGTGGGCGCAGAACCATATCTGAACATGAAAGTTATCAGCAGGTATTTTACAGAATTTATGAGATTATTGAAGATCTTGACTCTTGGCATCTCATTAATGTATTTGCAATGATAAATCTGTTAATTGTTGATGAAATCAATCATACTGCTGATTTTTTTCATTACATTCAGTGGATACTTCTGGTAGTCGGCGGATAATTTTCATGTGCATGTTTTGATGTCCTTAATTGTCTGGGGTCCTCCTTTTTTAAAAGAACTGTTTTCCCCCATTTGTTTTATTTTTTCGCAGAAGGCATTGTTCTATACTTTTCCCCCACTGGAATTACTATTGCATGTTACTCATTTTGATTTTGCTATATGACACTTACCTTTTCTTTTCTGGCATTCAGATAACACAAGCAACTCTTAGGCTTTTCCTCAATATGTCACACTATCATTTTCTCAAAATGTCTTTAATCGTTTGGGATGACCAAAAGGAAACATATTTGAATTGTTAGCTTTTTCTCTTTCTTTATTTTTGCTTCTTTGGTGATTTTTTGTTCTTTCCTATTTACCTTTGCTACATATCAAAATGGTTTCTGTATGAGGGATTCATCCTATTAAGAAGATTGTTTGCTGGAAATTACAGTTCTACTTTGATGGTCTCCTGAACCACTGTTAATCAATACTCATATGTTTGTATTATGAAGTGCTGGAGTATAACAACTTTTTACAATATCCACTTCTCATATATCTTCTTTTCTTAGATGTGTTAACTACAGAATTTAGTATTTTGACAGATAAGTAAGCTACTGGATGTTTCTCGATCAGTTGCCAATGTGAACAGCAACGATTATAGTACATTAGAATATTTGCTTGACCGTCTAGAAGACCTCAAGTATGCCATTCAAGATAGGAAGGTTGATGCTCTTGTTGTTGAGACATTTGGGAGACGTATAGAAAAACTATTGCAGTGAGTTCATCTCATCTTGTATTTTTTTCCACTCCCCTGGCTGTTTCTTCTGGATAACTAACCTTGTTTACTTAACACCCCTCAGAGAAAAATATGTCCTACTCTGTGGACAGATTGATGATGAGAAAGTGGTTGCTCCAAATAGCACTGCTGATGAGGAAAGTTCAGCAGACGAGGATACTATACGGAGTTTACGTGCAAGTCCTATCAACTTATGCTCAAGGGACCGGACAACTATTGAAGATTTTGAAATAATAAAGCCAATTAGCAGGGGTGCTTTTGGGCGAGTTTTCTTGGCAATGAAAAGAGCAACTGGTGATTTGTTTGCAATAAAGGTGAATGTTCTAGTTATGATTTTAAAAATCCGAGATCGTTTTCATGGTCTCATGATCAAACCAATCAAGAACTTTGAAGTAAAAATGTCATATGGTGATGAAACTATGCAATGTGTACATCCCCCCACCCCACCCCCACCCACCCTAAAAAAAGAATCATTGAAAAGTCTATCGTTCACTGTGACATCTATGTATTTAGTGGTAAGGCTGCATGGATTTTTCTCATTTCCACATACCCTTATTTTGTGGATTCAGTTGTGTGTTTTTTTTGTTTCGAATTCATTTTACAAATTTATTAAAAGTTTGGTGCCATGTAACTCAAATTCTTGTAGGTGTTGAAAAAAGCTGATATGATACGCAAAAATTCTGTAGAGAGTATTTTGGCAGAGCGTGATATTTTAATTTCACTCCGCAATCCATTCGTGGTTAGAATGTCTTATTTATTATTCATTTGTGCCACACTTCTCCTGGATGACTTCAAGATATTTTCCAAACAGTTTGCGACTAAAATCTGTTGGTGAGCAGGTCCGTTTTTTCTACTCCTTCACATGTAGGGATAATCTTTATCTTGTCATGGAGTACCTGAATGGAGGAGATCTTTTCTCTTTGCTGAGAAATCTTGGCTGTTTAGAAGAAGACATGGCTCGTGTTTATATTGCTGAAGTCGTAAGTACACATTGATGATGACCTTATGATTCTTATCACATGCCAGCAAAATCTGCAGCTTCACAATGAGCATCAGATGCATTTTAATGATCCCTTTTCAGGTTCTTGCTTTGGACTATTTGCATTCCTTAAATATTATTCACAGGGATTTGAAGCCAGACAATCTGTTGATCGGCCCAGATGGTCACATCAAGGTCGATACCCTTATTAATTAACAACTTTACATGGTTTGTTCTAGCATTAGTGAGTTGCAGCCTGGACTCCAGTTATTATTGTAGGATAAATGATTTTTATATATTCCCTAATCATTACAATCATCATTACAACTAGTTATTGTTTTTATCATTATCCTAGATTTCTATGCAATAAGGTGTTCCAGAATATTTCAATTACAAGCAAAATGTTGATTCAAAATGTAGTAAGTGCAAGTTTGAAATGGTATTTGTTCTGAACACCGAAGAAACAAAAATGCTTTGCTGAATGGTCGATTGTTTGTATTTTGACGTAAATTGAGTGTGCTAGCCACAATTTTTAAATACTAAGGCAAATACCATTATCTTTTTCAAGATTAAAGTGTTCCCATTTCTAATGTGAATAGAGTTTTTTTTATTAGATTAACTCTGGTAAGATGATAGATCATGTTCAGATTGAACTCACAACTCACTTGTGTCATGTATTTTTCTAATCTCAAATTTACCATCATGCATGTTTGCTTGCATATGCTTACTTTTAATATTTATAGCAGATGAAATACATCCAGGCTTAAGTGTGTTCTGTGTTCTCTCAGTGTGTGTGTTTCTTTTCTCTTTTTTCCCCAACTTTATGTTCGAATGATGCAACCTATAGTTGTCTATCTCGAAACAAAATTTATTTGCTTCTACAGTCATGGGTGGATGTTTTTCTTGTTAGTCCTCACCAATCTAATCCTTCCCATCACAGTTGACAGATTTTGGGCTCTCCAAGGTTGGCCTTATCAACAGCACCGATGACTTGTCTGGTTCATCCGGCTCTCCTTTGCTTGGGAATGTTAAACCAAAAGCACCACCATCGCTAAAAAGAGAAAAACAACAGAAGGATTCAGTTGTAGGAACCCCTGACTACTTGGCACCAGAGATACTCCTAGGCGTTGGTCATGGTGTGAATCCTATTTCATGACTGATATATAGGATACAGATGAAGCTTTTGTCCTAAGTGTTGCTGGAATTTCATCACATTATTGCTCTTATTGTAGGTGCAACAGCTGACTGGTGGTCTGTTGGTGTTATATTGTTTGAGCTCCTTGTTGGTATTCCACCTTTTAATGCAGAGCATCCTCAGGTATGACATTTGACTCTCATAGAAGCTAATGCCAGTGCTCTATATTTATACTATCTACAACTTTACATCAAAGTGTTAATGAAGCATGGCACAGACAATTAGAAATTGATGGTAGGTCAGTAGGTTTTGCATACATGGTGACTGGATATAAATTTGAATAGTTAATCACTCAGGCTCTAGCTGTTTCGTGATGCCAAATTGTGGGATTGAAGCTAGACTCGTCCAACAGTTATCCTTATTGTGAAGTGGGATTATATCTCTTTTCAATGTCAGACCCATGCAAGCCTGTTCGGAATGATTTGACATTAAGTTGTGTGTGTGTGTGCGCACACACACACTACTGATCAGTAGATCTTAATTATTTTGTTTGTTGTTGAAGAAAGTATTGGATTTACCCTCTGACCATGTGTGGTATGTATTTTGCCTATTTCCTAAGATTACATGTTGACATGTGTATACTTCTTTTGATCTGTTATTTTTCAAAGTAAACTACATGGTATCGGAGATAATTACATTTGAAAAGGGTCTATGGATACTAAATCCAATTCTGGCACGCCAAGAGTAATATGAAACGGACATATTAACGTGCTTATTGCTTAGCCATTTCAAATTTCACTAACAGTAATTATGTAGTGCCCCAATAATGTAGTTTTAAAAAAATGTATGTGCATCAATTTTTCACATAGCTCAAAAATCAAAACTAATATATGATATATTTTTATTGTTTTGAAGCAAATTTTCGTTAATATCATGAATAGAGACATACCTTGGCCGAAGGTGCCGGAGGAACTAAGCGTAGAAGCATATGATTTGATTGACCAGTAAGAGATTTAATTCCATATTCTTCACGACTAGAAAACTGGGAAGTGCTCTTTTCTCGTACACTGAGTTTATATGCACCTTTGCTTTAGGTTGTTGATCGAAAACCCACTTCAAAGATTAGGTGCAACAGGAGCAGGAGAGGTAACAACCAAGTAACTTTCCTCCGAAACCCCAATTTATAAGATATTTCATGGAAAGTGTGTGGTATGACCTTTCAGTATCTTCTGCATTTTTATTAATAGGTGAAACAACACCCATTTTTCAAGGACATCAACTGGGATACACTAGCAAGGCAAAAGGTCTCTCTCTCTCACACACACACACAGTCACTCTATCTCTTCTTAGAGGATTGTAAGAAAAAGGTTTCCATTTTAATTGAATTGGACTCAGCTTTTTTCCCTCATTTCATATAGGCTACATTCATACCTTCTGCTGAACCACAAGACACTAGTTACTTTATGAGCCGTTATATTTGGAATCCAGAAGATGAAGATGTTTGGGGTGGTAGTGATTTTGATGACTTGAGTGATGTTGGAAGTATCTCATGCAGCAGCAGCTCTTGCAGCAACTTACAAGATGAAGAGGTAATTGCATTATTCGAAAATTATTGAGCATCTTGAGAATCAAATTGTGGGGAAGGAAAATGGGGAAGAATATTGAAAAGAGCGAAAATTTGGGTGAAAATAAAAGATTTGCTATGACTCAAAAAAATTGTTTTAGATACTTGTCCAAACACACGTTACCCATTTATTTTTTTCATATACAAGCACTAAGAAATTAACTTTCCTTTACATTTTCCCCTTCCCAAGAAGTTTCTGTGATCCAAACATACCATATAACTATAACTAGAAATAGGTAGGACGTGTGAGGATCGAGTGGTCTAATCACTAATGTTTGTAAAAATCCCTTCTTAGCACTAGTCTCATGTGCTCTCTTTGTTTCGGGTCTTTTCTGGATTGAATCTATTTCTATTCTTTCTAATCATGATGAATCCCTGGGCATCTAAGGATTTTTCACCTTCCATCCCTACTCCGGATCCAACTTGGTTGTTGTTGTTGTTGTTGTTTTCCATCCCTACTCTTGTGGGATCCAAATGGGTTATTGTTGTTGTCCATCTCTAAAAACTGGGCCTTGATTTGTCAATGTGCCTATTTTATAAATTTTTGGCATGATAGAATTCTTGTAAATCACCAAATCTATATACATTTGTTTTTAAACTAAATTTATCATTGTGAGCTTGTTTGGAACACCTTTTTAAAACATTATACATCAATTTCATTGGAAATTACATAGTACTACATAGTATTTACCTTTGATGAAATAAGATTGTTTTTGGGCAAAAAATTGGAAGAAAGAGACCAAATTAGGGACGGATGAAGATGGAGCTGCACTTTCCAGAGTCCACTATCAAACTTTTAAGTTGTTACAATTGAACAAGCAACTTATATTTAGATGGAAGTAACAACATGTAGAAACATAGAAGAATGTGACCTTGCCAGTTGCCACCAACACTGTTTTGCTTAACTATGCCTCGTCAATCTAATTCTTAATTTTTCGGCGTAAAATCTTCTTGCACACAAACATGCACACAAACGAACTACCCAAAACTTAATATTTGTGCTGATATTCATTTATTCTTTTATGTTTAGTCTTAATTAATCATTTTTATGATTTGGTTGATGCAGGGAGATGAATGTGGCTATTTGACAGAGTTTGGCACTCCAGCCCTGCTAGAGCAATATTCATTTAGTAACTTTTCATTCAAGGTAGGTACTGACATTTATGCTCCCTAATAAAAATATAGGGTAAATGTGGAGTATGTCCCCTGGTTATGAATCTAGCATATACTGTCATCAAGTTGCTAGCGAGGAGACTCAAGGGTCAGCATCTAATCCATGAGAAAGAAGGGAAACCATTTTTTGTCACTCGCTCATTCTACAAAGTACCTGGAATGGTCCTTAAGGGATTCTTTATGCCACTTTCTCTGGGTAATCAGGAGCTAGGACTACGTAGGAATGTAGGATAGTCCCATAACCGGGGGACTAAGGTGGTTGGTGTTATGCTGACGCTACTATCCTTTTTAAGTTTTTACTTACCCTCTTCGTTCGGAATTACTCATACCATATCTTAAGGATATTGTAGGCAATTCGTCATAATTTTTATAATTTCTTTATAGAACATGGATAGTGGACAACTAATTCGAGAGGGAGGAAGTATTCTTTATTCTTATCTGAATCAAATTAGACCAATGCTGCTATATTCCTAAGAAGACACAACCAAACCAAACCAGATTAAGACAATTACACAAGCTCAGAGTCTCAGACCACACCAAATATTCGATAATTTTAGATGTTTAAGGCGAAGAGAGTAGTTCCTAACTTTGTTTTTGTGATGCAAATTGCTGAGAAACTCATACAGTTTACAGAATATTACTCCTTATTTTATAATAACATTGAAAGGCTGTGTTTTCAGAACCTATCTCAGCTGGCTTCCATGAATTATGATTTGGTAGTAAAGAGTGCCAAAGAGTCTGTTGAGAAGCAGCAGTCATTACCCATTCCATGACAGAATCAAGAAGATGAGCAAAACCCTAGATGGCCTAAGTTTGCTCGAAATTACAGCTTCATGTGGGGGTGGAATTGGGAAGAGGATGAAACAATTGATTCTATAATGTGATGAGATCCCTTTTGAGACATTTTGGCTTAGGCGGTTGCTATCAGAATCCCAGTGGTATGTGAAAAAAACATTATTTGTGCTTTTGATGGCTGTGTTGTATACTTGTATATATATGGAGTATATAATGGTATTGATCGGTTTCACTAAAAGAAACTCTGGTTACCAAAAATTATGGTATGCTTTTTCTGAGTCAGAATATTGGAAAAGATGAATATTTGTGAAATTTAATCCACCCCAAAACAATACATGTTGCAAACATAAGCAAACTTGTTATTGGTTTTTTGTTGATTTAGATGTTCCATCCATTTTTGTCATGCTGTCTTAAACATGTTGCTTGAATTTCTTATGAAAACTTGACATGGAACAATTTAAGATATGACAGAAGTTGTATAGAAATGAAACATGGCAAACGAGCTAGTGTTCAATGTGTGGCTTTAATCGGAACAAACAAGTCAAATGCAGTAGCTTATAATAGATTTTTTTACACACAGTGTCAAACATAGCACATAATCACTCCGCCCCTAAATGGATTGTGCGTAAGCCAGAATGAAGTAAAATTTTAAGTTTTTTCAAAAAATTAACTTGCTCATTTAAAAGTCATGTTAAAAGTTTTACAAAACAAGATGTGATAATAATATTTAATTTTATTAAATAGTCAATGAAGATATAATAATACATGTTACTAATATTTATTGTGAACTTAGAATAGTATGGTGTGTAATCCATTTAGTAGTGATGTCAACATGGTAGATAACTAAGGATAAAGTTTTAGTAGTAATGTCAACTTGGTGGATTACTGAGGGTAAATTTTATTTGAATTATAACTATTTTAAAACTCTAATTAGTAAAAAAAAAGCACCTCATCTGATCTTATTTAAATGTGTTAATTTGTTGTACATCAATTTTGTATCTGTCATGAGAAAAAAGAAAGAAAAAAATCTGCTTGGCACAACAAGTAGGCCAGTGTCGGCAGCACGCAAATGGAAATGTCAATATTACTGCACCAATCCATCGCGCATGCATTCACACCACGCCTTCTCCTCCTTTCTCTCATTCTTTTTCTTTATAACAGGGACTGCATGTTTTTTAATACTCCCTCCCCGTCATAAAACGGTTCCTATTTTCATTTTTAGGAAAAATAAAGAGTGTTTATTTGTGGTTGTACTCTTGATGTGATGAACGAAAATAACATATGATGAATAAATTGTTAGTAAAAAAGTATGATATGATAGATAGGATAAGAAAGGGGTAAAAATCATTTTTAATAGAAAGTAAAAGTGTTTTAGAAAATATAAAAAAAATAAAAGAAGATGTGTTTTAAGAAACAGATGGAGTATTATTCCTTGTGTCTCCCATAATTCTTTCAAATTGAGTGTTCGTAATTTTTATAGAGAGTTGAAAAACATGAGAGTTTATTAAAATATTCTGAATACAATGTGGTCGAATATATTAAATGAGGTGATTTATTAGGTTTCATAAAGCTCAACTCTGGCCAGGGGCTGTCGCCCCTTGGACCCCGCTACCGGGGATTGCCGCCACCGGGCCCTGCCGTTAAATTTCTAATATTGTTGAACGAGCGTGCACTCCGCACCTCATACCTCGTTAACAACGTTTATTAAAATTCTTATTCGATCTTAAGTTAATCTAATTACACAAAATGGCCGATAATACTAAAATCACCAACACCATATACGTGTCAAAACATGCCATCCAAACTAGCCTAACTAAGAGTATTTTTTTTTGGGAGAAAATAAAGAAAAAACAAACTTCTCCCACTCCATGTATATATAATTAAAGAGTATTGAAGACAATATACCAAACACGTTGACAAATCAAAATGAATAACGAACGAACCAACATAGTGTGCTGTGAATGATGAGAGGCCATATAATTAACTAAGTTGGAAAACTTGGAACCTTCTACACCTGCCCCTAGCTAGCTTGTATTAATGCGTGATTAGTTAAACAGCCAAATAATTAATTACTGGCCCAATCCCAAGTTATGCACCCCCCGTAGGAAAATTTGCACTGAATATGACTAAAACATAAGTCATTTCTCAATGTAGGACTTAAATTTTTTTATTCCCTAAATATGACTTAATAATAATTAGTGAGAAAAATAATGTCAAAGTAATGTTGGACATTTAGTTGAATAATGACTAATAGATAATGACTAATGGTCCTACATTGGAAAATAAAAACATATAGCCCTATATTGAGAAAGTCATTATGTTTTAGTCCTATTTAGGTTAATTACCCCGATTATAAATATTTATAATAGAGTACTTGTAAAAATATTACTATTTGCAATTAGATTTATTTAAAAAGAGATCAATGGAAATTTTGAAAAGTATTTACTGGTATGTATAAAAAGTACATAAAATATCTTAGTACAAAAAAAATATTCAAATTATAATTTTTTTAAATTATCAAGAAGTTAATGAAAAAATATAAGAAAAATTAACACTCCATATAGTTTAAGCGTGCAAATTATATCCCTGTTGTGTGAAGAATAAATTACTCCATCTGTCTACCATAGATCTTCCCAGATACTATTCACAGCGTCAAACTTAACTCACTTTGTTTGCTTATTTTAACCATTCATTTCATAAAATAAAATAAAACAGTATTGTCACATCTAGTTTTGTAAAACTTTTCATGTACTTTTTTACTATATAAATTTTATTTTTAAATTGTATCTTTACAATCAAATAAATTGAACTGAAAATAAAGTCGGTCAAACCTCGTAACGCGCAATGAGAAGATCATTGATGGACGAGTTACTCCATAACCCGTATTTGTGCAAAAAAGAAATCGTTCAAGACATCGTCGTGTCACTTTGTCAAAAGTTGTCACGCATTTCCAATGCAGTTGGCCCCAATCACTCTCCGCAATCTCCGTTTGCACTGCTGCAAGGAGTACTAAATTAAAGTAACAAATTTTAATTTTTTTATCGAGTAACAAATTTTAATTAATTGTACTGAAATGTTTTTTAGTGTATGAATTTTTTTTATAAATATTTTCTTCATTTACAATTTTTTTATTTATGGTGTTTGAATAAAATTAATTTTGATTTATTTTATATGATAATTCGTGTAAAATTAAATAATAAAATACGTAGTACATATTAAAAAACGAAGTATATCACAAGCTCAAAGAAAACACATACATCAGAGTAAAGTAAAGAAAGCACAGAAGATAAAAATAAATAAAAACAAACTAATGTTAACAAAAGAAAAACACATCCAACTGAAAAAATACTATGCATAAAAAGCACGTACACTAACGAGTGGAAAACTACCACACATTACTAGGACATATCCTTGCTAAATGTTTAGGTCTTTTCTAATCACATCTTCCAAATTTTCAAAGTTTATCCCTTTTTGCTACTTTTACGGACTATCTTAAACCTTTCACACATTCGCATTGGCCTCATCACTACTTTGCCCCACATCCCCAAACCAACTCGATCAGTCCCACTATTCTTAACGTATTTTCCACCGGTGCCACTCTTATTTTTTTCTCACATAAATTCAGAAACAAAAACTCTCTTTTTGAAATGAAGAGTCGTTTTTTGAGACAGGGAAGTACTAAACTTTAAAACTTCCTCCATCCCAAAATGGATGTCACTGCCACTATTACGATTTTTCAATAACTTTTATTTTTTTGTACATACTTTTATTGATCATTTGTTAAAATAAAATATTCTTTATATTGTCTCATATTGTTTTGTAAAAGTTTTCATGTATTTTTAAACGATGTAATTTATACTCTTTATTTCTATAATAATTTATAATTAAAATCATTTTTGAAATGATAGAATTTTGTAGATTGTTTAATTTAGAACTTGATATGGGAGTATGGGACGGAAGGAGTAAAATAAAACCGCGTATCACTTTAACAAAATAATATCCTATCCAACAGGCTGGTAGTCCGTGTATAAATACCAAAGCGAGTGGGAATATATTTTTTATATTATCATCACACATATATTCACTTGTTATTCGTACCACCTTATTGGCTTCCAACTAATTAATTAAAAATAATGGCCAGAGTTCTCCTACTTCCGGTCGCAGCGGTGGTTGTGTTTCTGTCATGCGTTTCCGTCACGGCCGGGACGGCGGCGGCCACCGCCTTCATCAGGTCCTCCTGCCGTGCCACCACCTACCCTGACGTGTGCGTGACATCACTGGCGGAGTACGGGCCGGCGATCAAAGAGAGCCCACAGAACCTGGTCCAGACCGCCCTGTCCGTGAGCCTGAAACGGGCCAACTCCACCAAGGCCTTCGTTAACAGGCTCTGCAAGACGACGGATAGATCCAAGAGCTTAGAGTATGGGCCGCTCAAGGACTGCTTGGACCAGATCAGTGACAGCATGGACCGGATTACCAAGTCCGTCGGGGAGCTCAAGAAAATGGGCCGGGCCCAGTCACCGGAATTCCTGTTGCACGTCAGCAACGCCCAGACTTGGGTCAGCGCGGCCCTGACGGATCAGACTACTTGCATGGATGGTTTTGAGGGCCGGGCTTTTGATCGGTCGGTTAAGGCTCCGATTCGGGCCCAGGTCAACGATCTGGCCCGGGTCACCAGTAATGCCTTAGCATTAATCAACAAGTTTGTTGCAAAATACAACTAATTGATGATCTTCAAAAATGGTAGGTGAACACCACTTTTTACACCAAGTTTGAAACCAATCTATTTATGTATTGGTGTAAAAGGTGATGTCAAAAGTGGTGTGCCTCTATCATTTTGATATTTATCTACTCTATGTTAGGGTACCCTCAAATGATTGTTACTCTTTGATTCACCCAAACTTCGCAGGATGCTTAAGGTCTGTATCGCACAGATGATTATCATCTGTGTTATTTGTACGAAGCTTGGATGCACATATGGTAGCAAGCATTTGAGGGCACCTATAGTCCTTGTTTCTTAGCTGTGATGTTTTTATAGTTGGTCCCAAAAAATGAGTACTTCATGAAGAGATAGGAGTAATATTATTATTTTTAAGGTTTTTTTAATACTGTGACACTTTTTTCTCCATGAAATCTCAGAGTTTTTATTTTTATTCTTCAAAATTTAGAAAAACATATGTATGGTGTTGGTTGGTAAATTGTACTCTATCCGTCGAGCTGGATTTTGTCAATTTTTATCATGCATTAGTCAGATGAACATATACTCCTCTAGTCCTCTTGTTCTAAATTGTTTAACTAAATTGATTTTTTACAAAAAAAAATGCTCCGTATAGAGTACGAAGTATATGCAAAGGTTAGAATTTGAAAAGATAAAAATGACTTTTATGAATGACATCTAAAGTAGAGTTTAAAGAGTTATAATAAACTAGTTTATAGTTTCTTGCTCTATCACCAGTAGGAAAACTAGCTTTGAATTTTGTCGAAAACGTCGAGGATGAATGCTACTCCCTCAATCATAACGTGCAAAATCATACTTTTTTAAAATTGCTTTATTTACAAATTGGTATATCATAAAAAACATAAATTACATTGTTTGAAACTATATCAAAAGTTTTACAAAATAAGATGTGACAATAAGAAGTATAAATTACCAAGAGTCATTATAATAACTGAGAAATTTATTGTTGGACGAAGAGTGTATATAGATGTGCACACAATTTGATATACTTACAAATAATACTCTCTCTGTTCTAAAATGTTCTTCCCGGATACTTTTCATACGATCAAGTTTTAATCACTTTCTTTACCTATTTTTATTAGGTATTTGAAAAAAGAATATAGTCTTGTCACCACTTGTTTTCTAAAACTTTTGATGTAGTTTTTAAATATATAAATTTTATTTTTTAATTTTACACCTACAATCAAATAAATTGAATTGAAAATAAAGTCGGTCAAACCTCGTAAACCGAAACGGGAAGAACATTATAGGACGGAGGGAGTATATAGCACTCTCTTAGATGGACATTATTTAGAGATATTTCAAAATATTTAATCAAATAAAATCTTGTGTAACGTCCCAAATCACATAATCCAAATCCATGAATTAACGGGCCCGTATTTCTACTAAATTAGTATCTACATACAATATTTACCTATTACTCCGTAATTAAATTGTGCCAAAGCTAAACCACAAAAATGGGCAACTTTGGGTTGGAGCCCGAGACGTATAACTACTAAATTACCCGGATAAAATCGTATAACTTAATTTAAATAAAACTTGTGTACATATACATCTTTTCATCATTGCTGGCCTCCGATAATTCTATTATTTCTACTTAAGTGTATTAAAGAAAAAAAATTATACGCTCAACTGTGAAGTTAAGCGATGCTCTAACAATAGAACACATAATTGATGACAAACCTACACTTCACACATACACATACTTGCTACATTTTACCCGATTACTATTGGATCATTAAGCTCACATAGTCCAATAATTCTTGTGAGTGTCATCACCATTATTCATCCCCTAATTAATTACCTGCTCTAAGGATGGGGGAGAAAGCTAAATCAACGCATGCACGAGAGATAGAGTGACACACACACCGACTGGCGGATCTAGTAGTTTGTAAGAGGGGGGCAACTGCCCCTAGTGCAACTGGGCTTGCCACATAATTTTAATTACTCCCTCCGTCGCACTGTCTTTGTCCACTTACCTTTTGGCACACCATCCAATACACTTCTTTAATCCATTTTATCTTGTAATTTGCATATTAAAAATTTATAGAAATTATATATTAATAATCTATATGTTAAGACGAATCAAACAAGATCACACATGACTATTTTTATGCTTACACATTGAGAGAATTTGATAAGTCAAAGTGCTTAGATAAACAGTTCCAAAAGTCAAATGTGGACAAAGACAGTGGGACGGAGGTAGTATAATTTTGTTTTTTTAATTTGATGGTATAGGATATGCCCCCAGTAAAATCTCCAAAACTTATCATTGCCCCTATACTCTCATACTACTTTGATAAAATGTCTAACCAAACCAATCTTTGTCCAATCAAATCTGGTCCAATTTTGAAGACTACAAGTGCGTAAAAGAAATTTTTCCTTAATTAAGCTTGTTGGAGTTCTTACTTTCTACATAACTTTCTTTGGCCTTCGTCAATAGTTGCGCTGCCCTCCTAATTACATATACTCCGGGTAGTTTTTATTTGATTTTAATTTACATTTATTATATTAAACTGACTTGGTCTGATTTTGAGAATTCAATTACAATTAGTCCTTATCTCTAACAAATTAAAATATAAACACTAATTTTTATATAACAAATTAAAAAAATTCTATAGACTCCTAATTCAATACACCCCATTAGTGACAGTTTAACCAAATCTGAAAGATTTGGGATCATTTTTTTTTAGTAAAAGAGTCTAATTCTTTGATCATTTGATCCAACCTAATTCATGGTCGGGAGCACGTGCCGCCGACACGACCTTTAGTATTTGATTGGGGTCACTTGGAAGGGATACCCGACACATCATCACTAAGACCTTACTTACAACCCTACATCTGTTCCTCATCATCATCATCCTCTCAATTTGGAGTAATTTCTCCCCAACAAAATCACACAGATCTTTGAACCATTTTTGAGTGTCGGCCATGGCCTGCCCTCGCTCCCGATGAACTCAATCAAACGCTATCTCCTCAGTCATCGCCATTGTTATTGAGTTCTTGAATCGTTTTCAAAGTCAATCAAGGGCTCATCATCTGTAACTGTAAGTAACCCAATCAAAAATCTCAGCTTTCCGGCCATTCATCGTCCCTCCGGTTGAAGTCTGATGCTTCCCGGAACCCCTAAGGCCGCCAATTTCCGGCATCACGTCAGCAGATGGATTCTCCCCTCCGTCATCGTCCTCCAGATTCTCGTCTTCTACTCCGCCCGCACTCTGCCCTTCTCCGCCACCGCGTCCTACTACCTCCACCCGCTCGCCGCCGCGAAGCCCGCAACTATCCCCGCCGTCGACCCCCGGTGTCCTCTCGGTAAAGTGTACATCTACGACCTTCCTAGGGTTTTCAACAGGGATCTGATGGAAAACTGCGACGATTTGGACCCGTGGCACTCCCGCTGCCAAGCGCTCTCCGACCACGGGTACGGGCCGAGGGCCGCCGGGATTTCGGAGATATTGCCGGAGAATCTCGCCGCGTCGTGGTTCTGGACGGACCAATTCGCCCTCGAGCTCATCTACCACCACCGGATGGCGAATTACAAGTGCCGGACGGCGGATCCGGAATCTGCTGCGGCGTTCTACATCCCGTTCTACGCTGGACTCGCGCTGGGCAAGTACCTGTGGCCCGTCCGATTCAATTACACCAACGACGACCGCGACCGCCACTGCCGATTGCTGTTCGACTGGCTCGGGGATCGGCCCCAGTGGAAGAGATCGCAGGGGCGGGATCACTTCATTGCCATGGGCCGCATCACATGGGATTGGCGCAGGAGGGAAGGAATGGACTGGGGCTCCAATTGCATCTTCACGCCCGGAATGCGTAACGTCACGCGCCTCCTCATCGAGGGCCACCCGTGGGACTACTACGACGTCGCCGTCCCCTACCCCACCGGATTCCACCCCAGCACGGCGGAGGACATCGCCCGGTGGCAGGATTTCGTGCGCGCCCGCCGGAGGAGCACCCTGTTCTGCTTCGCCGGAGGCCCGCGCCGGAAAATCAAGAACGACTTCCGGGCCCTTCTTCTCTCCCAGTGCCTGAGTTCTGGCTCCTGCAAGTCCGTCGACTGCGGTCGGGACAAGTGCACAAACGGCACGCCGGAGATTCTAGAAGCCTTTCTGGACTCCGACTTCTGCCTGCAGCCGCGCGGCGACAGCCTGACGAGGCGGTCAACGTTTGACTGCATGGTGGCGGGTTCGATCCCGGTTTTCTTCTGGAGGAGATCCGCGTACTATCAGTACAAGCTGTTCTTGCCGGAGGAACCAGAGAGTTACTCTGTTTTCATACACAGGGACGAGGTTAAAAACGGGACATCAATCAAATCCGTGCTGGAAACAATAAGCAAAGAAAGGGTGAGAATGATGAGAAACAAAGTGATTGATTATATACCCAATCTGATATACGCAAAAGCGGAGAGGGGCATTGATGGAATTAGGGACGCGTTTGATATTGCCGTGGAAGGAGTCTTGAGAAGAAGCAATGAGCGCTAGAAATGGCCGGAAATATATATATATATATATACACTTATGTTTGTATTGCCGGCGGCGGTGATTTGTTTGTTTATTGTTTGCTTAGTAGTGGTAGACTGGTAGTGCAAAGAGAAGAAAAAGACTGCAAATTCACATGTAATAGAATTGTTTTGTATTCTTTCTTTCCATTTTGCTCAATAAAGATGAATGAATTCTTGAGCATTGAGAGTTGGTGTTATGGCATTCCAGAAAGGTTTGCAGGACTTTGGGTTTTCCTGTTTTAGTCTAAAAACACCAAAAGTTAGTAGAGAAAGGCTTGGGTTTGGAAGGAGGCTAATGTTTGATTCATTCAAAGAGTTCAAGAGGGGTTGGATTAGAAGATGATGTCTAGGGGTGTATACGAATCTAATCGAAGCAAATATATCACTATTTGATTCGTATTCGATTAAAGTAATATGTATTTGAATTCGAATTTTAAAAAACATTCGTATTCGATTCAATAGATATTTGACGTATTTGAATTCGTATTCGAATATTCGAATTCGAAAATATTAGAAATTTTTTTCTTAAAATAGATTTCTTAAAGACATTAAATTATTATTTTATAATAATGTAAAATGTAGTAAAAATATGTTATATAAATTTATATGTACACAAAAATTTAATATATTAAAATATGTTAACATTGTACACAAATATTTAATATATTAGAATATATATAAATTTATTTATAAATTATAATATTCGAATAATTTGAATAATAAACGAATCGAATCTATTAATATTTGTATTCGGATTCGAATATAATTCGAATCTAAAATACGATTCGTATTCAGATTCGAATTCGAATATAGCGAATACAAATCATCATTTTCGAATACGAATCACGAATCGAATACATTTTATTTGATTTGTATGCACCCTAATGATGTCTACAATTAGAACACATTCCCATCAGTCCACAAATTTAACAAATACTCCCTGCTCCAGTTGGATGGGAATTTTGCATTTCTCATATGGTTTTTGATGGCTTTTTCTTGGTCAATGTGTTCTCATTTGGAAGTGTTAAGGACCTGTTTTGAGAGAAAGCCCTTATAGGTTTGAAGTTTGTGAATTGATTGTAGAAGTTAAGTTTAGCTATTCTATAGAATTAATTTGGATGTAATTGAATTCTTAAATTCCAATTCATTTTTAACACTATCAATTTTAAATCTCATATTTTTGAATTATCAAACCTTAAATCTAGAATTACTCGTATTATCCATAATTCTAATTTCATAATTTCAACCCCATATATTAAAGTGAGCCTTAGAAAAAATTGAACAGTCACTTGACCTAGTGTATGGGTCCGTCGTCGATGCCTCCTGCCACATGGGCCATGCCACCATCGTGCTCCCCTTCCAAACAAAGCCCATTACTAATTTGTTGTCCCCTAGGCCCTAGCTAGTTTTTTTTTTTTTTTTGTGGCGTCGCTCCAAAATTTGAAACAGGGTAGACCTACAATGAATCAAGTAAATGCTTTGTTTGGCAATAGCGTTTTCGATTAGCGTAAGTGTTTTGGATAAAATTTTACGGTACAGATTAATTCTGAAAATGCTAACGCTAAAGGCCACCGTTGGATAGCTTTTTCAAAACGTTAATGCTAATCTCCAACGTTGATGCAAAACAGGGCCAAAATCAATTGACTTCACGTATCGAGTTGGTAGAGTTCCCAAATTAATGATTTTTTATTTGTTATAGTGCATCCCATTTCGAAAGTCCAATAGTAAAATAATCAGTATATAAGTTTTTGAGTTGAACTAACTAATTGATTGGATTCAATATTTTAATATGGTTCAACCCAAGTGTCTTATAACTCAATCTAGTTATCCATGCTCAATCCTAAATTTATCATGGTATCGGAGCAGGGTTTGGCTCACCTCGTTTGTCAAGATGTCCGTCTAGACGTTCATTCATAGCGGCCCATTTAACATAATTGTTCATCTGGAAGTCCATATACAGCATCTCGTAGTTCTTTAGGTGTTGACGTTCAAAAAAATCAAGAGAATGAGAGTTCATTTGCATGTGGACAACCGGTTAGATTCAAAATGGTCCGGTTATCCACTTGAAGAAGAGTGTTAGAGTGCATTCCACTTCAAAAGTCCAAGAGTAAAATAAATGGTACATAAGCTCTTGAGTTGAACTTCTTAATCGATTGGATTCAATTTATTAATATGGTGCAGCCCAAGTGTCTTAGTGTCCAATCTAGTTATCCACGCCCAATCCTAAATTTAAAATTATTCAATTTTATGGAGATATGGAGATAGTAATTTCTTATATTTGAATGGGTAGATAAAAATGGAAGTGTAACTAATTATTAGGACTAAAATATAATGATTTTCCTAATATATGACTATGTATTTTTATTTACCAATGTAATACTTTTAGTTATTATCAATTAGTCATTATTCAAGTAAATATCCACCATCATTGAATATTATTCCTTCCACTAGACATTATTAAGTCTTACTTAGAGAATAAAAAAAATTTAAGTCATACATTAAAAAATGACTTATGTTTTAGTCCTATTTAGTGTAAATTTTTCATTAAAAATAGTAAACTTCGTTCTTTTTGTGGATGGGATCAGTAAATATATAAAAAAATTGGTATCGCTAGGACATTTAGTTGAGACTACATTTATCATAATGGTGTATTTCTGTAAAAATCGATAAATTTGATCATAAATCAAATAAAAGTAATATAAAATATTATTTCAAAAACAATTTAATCTGATTTCACTCATTTCAGTTGTAAAATATCTTTAAATTATTATTTTATCAAATTTATATATCATACAATTTATTTAATTATCTAATGAGTACTTTCTTCGTTTCTAAATAACTATCTAATAAGATTTTGAACGAACATTAAAATTAAATGAATGTGAACATAATATTTGTCCATATCCATTTAAAATCTAATGTATCTAAAAGAAATTATACAGATTAATAGACATTTATTTAGAATTAAAGGAGTAAATGTGTGTGTGGGTATAAAATTGATTATTTGGTTCATCTAATACATCTCGGCCTAGCTACAAGCTAAGCTAAGCAGCCGTAGAAGGCAACTGATAGAGGCAATTAAGCACCGAGGAAGGCAGTAACTGGGGAGGATTAGATCCATAAACATGGCCCCATCGTAGTAATTAAGGTTTCTTGTCGTGCCAGCGACATGGTTCTAGTACGTCGTAGCTTTTATGAAGTTATCACGGCAGCAGCAGGCAGGCACATATGGACCGGTAATTAATAATAATAATAATATTAATAATAATAAAAATAAAAATAAAAATAATAATAAAATAATAATAATAAAATAATAATAATAAAATAATAATAATAAAATAATAATAATACAATAATAATAATAATAATAATAATAATAATAATAATAATAATAATAATAATAATAATAATAATAATAAGACTCTCTACAACCATGCATAATGACTTTGATATACTCCGTATTAAAGTTATTTAACTTTTTAATTTTGTTTTGATCCTTAACTTTTTAAATTATTTAAGACTTTTTTTCTTCTTTTAGTACTCCCCCGTCCCAAAACGAATACCACAGTTACTATTTTGGTTTCTCAATAATTTTTGTTTGTTCACTCATTTTGATTGACAATTTGATATAATAAAATATTTTTGTCGCATCTTGTTTTATAAAATTTTTTATGTACTTTTGAACGGAGTAATTTTTATTTTTTATTTTTCTACCAATTTATAAATAAAATAATTTTAAAAGAAATGATATGTTACGCATCGTCTGAAATGTTACAAATGATTTTGGGCGAAGGGAGTATGATTCAGAAATATTGATTTTGTTAAGTTTGTGATGTCTTTGTTTGTGACCCTAGCATAATATCTTAGTTTCTCTATTATAAATTGAAAAAATTCCTGAAATAATCTCAATATTAAATTATTACACAATTTAGAAATAATCTTAAGTTTCTAGTTGTTTAGAATAATTTCAAGTTTATCGTCAAAACATCTTCTCACACAACGCTATCATATCGACTCTCTCAAATGAAAGTTATTGAGGTCACATGTTCGAACTCCATTTAAGAATAATAATTTAATTAATTTAATGTCTCAAGTTTATTCTAGTATCAGTTTTCCAAGAATGATCCGCATCATAGTCTAGTAAATCTTTATCAATTTTTTTAAAAAAATCTCGGCAATTTTTTGTTGTAATTTGGCGGCTGATTCACCGCATTTAAAGGAATTTAAAACAAAAAAATATTGGGCGGAGAATAATTTTAAGAGAAATTTACCTAAATAGGACTAAAACATAATGACTTTTCCAATATAGGACAATATGTTTTTATTTTCCAATGTAGGACTTTTGGTCATTATCAATTAGTCATTATTCAACTAAATGTTCATGAATACTGGACATTATTCCTTCAACTAGGTCATTATTAAGTCCTATTTAGGGAATAAAAAAGTTTAAATCCTAAATTAAAAAAGTCATTACTCCGTATGTTTTAGTCCTATTAAGTGCAAATTTCACTAATTTTAATTTGTTCAATCTAGCTGGTTTTAAATCGCAACTATATATACTTAGTATGTTTTGTGCGTCTTCAATCTAAACAATTTTAAATTTTGATCCGTTCCAAAATAATTTATTCATAATAATATTAAAACCTACATAAATAATTGATAGCAGAATTTCTTAGTTAACATACATGCATGAAGTAATTTCAAAAATTAAAAGACGTTATCATATTAACAGCACGCTGAAAAATCAATCATAATTATTGTCCCAATTAAGTTGGTCGTGAATGAATGTATAACTTTGGCGGATAAAGATTATTATTATGCAAATTGCAAAGTCCATTTCTTATGGACGTCTCTCCATCCCAATTTGATTAGTGCTTACGTCTCAAGTTTCTGCCAAATGGCAAGTCCTAACTCACAAGTAATTCACACTATCTTTCTTAATTTACTACTCAATTTAAATTTCGTGTTTCAGATTTAAACGCTTGACTGCAATCATGGATGGCTCGGCCCGGTGAGTGTGCAAAACGGTCTATCGCACACGTCTCCTAAAATGTAAATTTCGGACGGGGTCAATTAATTTTTTTTCATTTTTTGAGACAGACTCTTACTGCAATTATCTACAATGCAGTTTAATTTATTAAAGAATTAGAGCAGAATAAAAAAATAAACATTACATATTAAACTACTACATAAGAAAGTGTATGAAACAAGTGCTAACATCACTATTACTCCGTATATTTTATGAAATGAGTAATGACAATAAGGATAGAAAATGATGAATAAAATTTGACTCTATGAATAATATATATACAATTTAATTTGGGATGGAAGGATCGGAATATATTTTACTACTCTCAAAGGTTTTTTTTAACACGAGCTCAAAATTACGGAGTACTCCCTCCGTCCTAAAATTAATATCCCATTTTGACTTTTGCAGTCAAAGTTTTTAAAATTTGACTACATATTACGGAAAAAATATATTGAATTTTCATATAAATTTAGTATCAATAGATTCGTTTTGAAACATAGTTTTGAAATATATTATTATGATAATATATATTCATATAAAAATATAGATATTAATGGTCAAAGTGCTGCATTAGAGACCGTGAAAAGTCAAATGGGAAATTAATTTTAGGACGGATGGAGTAATAAGTTAAGGAACTACCCTAAATAGTAGAAAAACATAGAAAAAAATATTAAAATATAAGCTTCATTTTTTGTTCTAGTCTTAATTACCCTAAATAGGAGAAAAACATAGAAAAAATACTACTCCGGTAGAATATAAGCTTCATTTTTTGTTCTAGTCTTAATCATAATCTATCCCGATCAATCTTTTCGGTCCTAGTCTTTATGCTCATCACTAATTACAAAATTATAAGTAAATCAAAAGTCCACAATTAATATAGAACAAGGAACAAGTACACCAAGAGTCTTCCTATACTATATATTTAAAAAACTATTTATTTATTAATAGTCAAAATGTAATCTTAATTTATTACAAAAAAAATCAAACAGTAATTTTTTTTTATTGGAGGGCGACACTACGTTTTGTAGTGATAAGTTTGGACAAAAATAATCCGGTGTTGCATAATACCCATATTTATGTAGATATCCGTATTGGTTCGCAGTGACAACTCGACGTGCTACCTAAAAAAAATGAAATCCAAATAGCTATTGCTTGCCTTTTCTTTGATGTCCAATATAATGTCTCCTCTCGCCTAGTGTTATTGTAGTAAAAAATTTACCGGAGTATTTGTCTTTATAGTTTAATTTATCTTCTCTTAGTAATTGTTCGATTGAGTCTGAGAGAGTCTTTGAGATAGAGCTCATATGTTTTTATTGCAGTGAAAAAATTTATGGATAAATGAAATACCAATCTCATCATCTATTGATTTTCTTTTTATTTTTTTCTTTTGCATTGTCAAATGAATATCACTCCGCTTCACAAAATACCAATTCACAGAGTACAAAATTGAATTGAACTCAAAATATCATCAATAACCAAGCTTAGGGTCTCAAAGATAATCCACCTCAAAGACCGCGAAGCACTCAATATCTTACCGCTTTAGCCACCTTTGGTAACCAATTTGTCAGAATATTTGACACAATATTTAAACTAGATGTATACCTTTATTCATCGGTCCAAAAGGTGGAATCGCCCACCCCAGGCGCCCCCACCCCCTTGCCCGACAGGAATGGTGGAGGAAGTAAATCATGGTGATTCAGTCGGCCAAGAACGCTAGACTCGTGCCCACCGCGCACAAGAAGCCTCCCTCACCCTTTATGGGATTTTTGGATAGCTCCCACACTGCTGCTTGCGGGACTCGATCCCTGGTCATCGGTCCAAGATTTCACGCTCTTGACCAACTGAGCTGCCCATGCGGGCGCAATATATATACCTTTATTCATAAATAAGGGACTATTATTAGATATATTAAATTCTAGAAGTATGTGATAAAAAAATATTTAAATTCATTTGATTTTTTTATCATTCTGATAATAGTTATTGTTTGCGCGTAAAGATTCGTGTTGAATACTCTGATGTACGTACTCCCATTTTTTGTGGCATGCACAACCAAAAGTACAGTTATTATTTTGATTTGTTGGTAATTTTTATATATTTATCTTTTATTGTAAACTTTTAACAATAAAAGAGTGAGATTTTGATTTGTTTAATAACGTGAGATGTGCCTTTATTTATAGGATGAAGGGACATTGTAATCTTAAATGAACCTATACGAAATTAAGAAATGTGATTTGTTGTGCTCTGCCAGAATGAATTCTCTGTGCCTCGAAATTGGGTGCATTCTTTTTTTTTTTCTTTTTTGTTTTTTGAAAAAAGTGGGAGCCAATAATTAGCTGTCATTGTCGACCACATCAGTGCGTCGTCTCACATTTGGGATTTCTCGTGACCACTTTCCACATTATTTCCCCACTCTCTCACCTTTTTAAAGATCTAACCACTCATTTCTACCGCATAATTACATTATCATTACATCTTTTATGATTTCATTTCACCTAATTATTCGGCAAAAGTATTTGATAATTGGTCTTTCAAACACTATATATGGAAAAAAAAATTTGACATATATGACCTAAAACCCATGATATTATTTATTGCATATTTTTCAAAAATTAAGAATTAATTTAAAAGATATCTTAGAATAAAAGACTAAATTTAAAAAATAACATGTAATTAAAAGGTATTATACTCTTATTCTTATAACGAGGAAAAAATGTAATTAAGAAAATGGAACGAAAATTATTGCGGTGATGATATACGAGAAAAAGGATGCAATTAAAAAAGAAAAATAATAATAATCTAAGGACATGATATTTTGGATAGAGAGCCAATCTCAATCTTGGCACTTGTCACCACTTTTGTAACATGACCGTGCCTCTTTTAATTATCTACTTCTCCATTTAAGTGTCTCATTTTATCAATTACGAGTATATAAAATTTAAAAATTTAAACGTTTGGATTCATTTTTTTTCAAGGGTGGTCATCCTCTAAATGGTTACATTTAAAAATATCACCTAAGTTTATTAAATTCACACATATAAAAAAATTTACCATAAAAGTTCAATTGAGAATTTTATTTTAAGACAGGGAGATTAAAAGATAGCTAATGTTACTTTTAAGGAAAATGTTAGACACAAACATATACTCCCTCCGTCCCCCATAGATCTTCTCAATAGTCATTTTTCCTTGTCCACAATAGATCTGCTCATTTTATTTTTTAACAATTAAAATACCACAACTACCCCCACTTACTTTATTTATTACAACTCACCCACCTCATTTAATACACTCCATCCATTTTTCATTAAGGGTATTATGGTAAACTTTCACCTTTTTTCAACTCTCCTTAAAAACTACCAAAAGTCAAAATGAGAACATCTTAGGGAGACGGAGGGAGTACTTCGTAGTACACAAACTTCACCAATCTGACTTTTGTAATTTTTAAATTAAAATATATTTCATTATTTGAGAATATTTTATTTCTTGAAAAATGGTAAAAAAGAAATTTTGTGAATTTTCTGAATTGTTTTTTGTGACTTTAGCATTACTCCCTCCGTCCCACTATATTTGTCCACTTTCATTTTTGCACACCATCCAATGCACTTCTTTAATCCATTTTATCTTATAATTTGTATATTAAAAAATTATAGAAATTATATATTAATAATCTATATGTTAAGACAAATCAAACAAGATCACACATGACTATATTTAGGGTTACACATTGAGAGAATTTGATGAGTTAAAGTGCTTAAATGAACAGTTCCAAAAGTCAAAAGCGGACAAACAAAGCGGGACGGAGGTAGTATTATTTTACTTTTAAATACGGAGTAGATAATTATTGAACATAAGATGGAACAGGTATTAGAGAGAGCCCTAATTTCCCTATAAATATAGCTTATAACCCAAACCAATTCAATAAATTCACAGCCTCATTAGTAGTAGCACGAGAGAGATAAACCGGAATGGCGTTGCCCAACCAACTTCTTCTTCTTCTTGCTTTTCTTCTTTCACTATCATTATTCTCCACAAACCATTCGTCGCCGGCGGCGGCGGCGAGCGTCAACGCCGGAACCACAAACGCCGACTTCATCAAAACATCCTGCGAATCGACGACGTACCCGCATCTCTGTTACGCCTCCCTGTCGAGCCACGCGAGTGAGATCGGAGCCGACCCGGAAATTCTCGCCCAGACGGCCCTGACGGTAGCCGTCCAGAGCGCCAACTCGACCGCCGCCGCCCTGTCCAGAATGGCGGCGCAGAGCTTCAACTTCACGCACCGGGAGGCCGGCGCCATGCGGGACTGCCTGGAGGAGCTCCGGGATTCCGTCGCCCAGATCAGGAACTCGATGAAGGAGATGAAGCAGCTCGGCGGCCACCTCAGCGGGCCGGAGTTCGCCATGAAAATGAGCGACGTCGAGACGTGGGTCAGCGCCGCCTTGACCGACCAGGACACCTGCTCCGACGGATTCGCCGGAAAAGCGCTCGACGGCAACCTGAAGACGGCGGTGCGGCAGTTGATACGGAAGGTGGCGCGTTTGACCAGCAACGCTTTAGCTCTCATCAACAGCTTCGCCGCTCACCACCAGTGAGTTGTAGTAGTCTTTGAATTCCACTACTCATTGTTGTGACATAAAAAAATTAATTGGAAACAAAGTCAATCTTTATTCATAATTAATTGATCATTACAATTTTTATTTACATTAGAAGTGAAATGAATGTAAATATGATTTATATTAGCATTCATTCAACTTTTGATGAATTTTAAAAATTATGATGATCAGTTAAATATGAAGAAAAGAAGAATACTATACAAAAAAAGTGTGTATTTTTACAAGGTATTAAGAAGCTACTAGAATGGTGACATGGATGTGATAAATGATGCATATGTGTCTCGTTTTCTAGTGTGGTAACATGGTGCAGTGTGTAATTCCATCCACTAATTTGTGAACATTTTTCATTGTGTGATTATTGTAATAGAGTATTGGCTTTGAAACAAACTTGTATATAGCATATTTAAGAAGAAAATTTGGGAAACACAAGACTTTTACAAATATCAGTTTCTAGGCGCTGTTCTTTTATTAAAGTCAAATTTACTTTCTCACGTACTCCCTCCGTCCCCCTAAGATGTTCTAATTTTGACTTTTGGTGGTTTTTAAGAATAGTTGAAAAAAGGTGAAAGTTTACCATAATACCCTTAATGAAAATGGGTAGAGTATATTAAATGAGGTGGGTGAGATGTAATAAATAAACTAAATGGGGGTAGTTGTGGTATTTTAATTGTTAAAAAATGAAATGAGAAGATCTATTGTAAACATAGAAAAAGGGTTATTGGAAAGACAGAAGGAGTATTACATTTTTGTCTGTTTTGAAGAGACGCCTAAGGATGAGGTTTATCTTTTTCTTTTTATTTTGTCGATGATGGAATATTGGGTTGAATGATTAGGCCTATTACAAAGGGGCAAATTATTACCTGCACCTATGGTTAACGATGGACCTTCCTAAATGCCAAAAAATAATTTCAAGTGTTAAAAATAAATATTTTCAAAATAAACAAAAATATGTGATAATGTCCAAATAGACCTTCGGTCCAAAGTCCAATTCACAAAGGGCCCAACAAAAAAGAAGAAAAGGAGATTTTGTGAATTCTCGGCCTCCATTTGACCACAATATTAAAATAAATTAAACGAAAATATCTAGTTATACTCGAGAAGTACAATTCGTTTACTCCCTCCGTCGCTGAGAACTCTTCATGTTTTGACTTTTTTGGTCAAACAGTGAAATGTTTTGACTACAAATTGTGAGAAAATAAATTAATTTGATATATCAAACTTTTATAACATTTTTTATTTAGATTATGTTTAATTTTTGTTAAAAAATTGTCATAATTTGACTAAAAAAGTCAAAATACAAAAAAATTCGGGGATGGAGGAAGTATTATACTTCCCTTATTCGAAAGAACTGTGGATTAGATCTAGACTTAATTATGTCTTCATTCATTTAAAATTTAATATAAAATAAATTTCAGACAATTATTTTTGAAATAGAAGGTGTACTCTGGTAAATTAAAATTTAATTTGGAAATTGGACATAAAAGGGGAATTATGTATTGGGCACCAGACTTGCAAGTTTAGGAAAAGAATAAACAAACCCGCATAGCTAGATCAACTGGTTCAAGAAGAGTATGTCAAATCCATTGGTATAAGGGTCGAATCCTGACAACGGCAGTGTAGGAGATCTATCGTTTGTAATAGCTCCTTGTATACGCCGGACATATGACGACCTCTGTAAGAACTAGATTGAAATTATATCATGATTTACCCGTTCTATCTTTTTTAGGAATAGAATAAATAAATGTTGATAATTGGGAGGACAACGAGAACAATGTCACAATGGTATGGCATTGTTTATGATTGGGACACCACACCAGACAACACACATGATGCCTACCACACACTTTCTTTCCAGTTGCTTAATTTGTACTCCCCCCCCCCCTCCCCCATCTTTTCCATTCTTCGCCCCCAATNTTAAAATAGCACATTTAATTCCCTATTTAGGTATGCTTGATAATTTAATATGTATAAAAAAAAAGACTGATTGGAAATTATGAAAGAAAAAGGCAAAGACATACTCCGTAAATATCTTCTTCTAAGAGAAAAACTAAACCCTTTTTTTCAAACAAACTAAAATGGCAAATTATTTTTTATTGTCAGGTTGAACATTAAAGAAAGTAATTGTAAGAAACAATGTAACTAATTTTTGATATATGTGCGGAGTATAATTTTTTTAATCAACAAATTAAAAAAGAAAAATATATGTATGTATATATATGTAGCATCGAATTTATTATTATTACGGAGTAAGATTATTCTCAAAAAAATGAATTACATAATATCTAGGGCACGAGTTGTTCCGTAAACTAAAGACTAAAATTCATAAAAAAAATCATAGGGAATATTAACTACTACTACCACATAATTTATCATCTCTATTCAATCAACGTGCCAAATATCAACTCTTTTAAATGGATTTCATTTACAAATATGTATGAAAATAAAAAGTACTCCATAAATCACATATTTAAAAACTATCCGGAGTACATTGAAAGTTTTACAAAACAAGTAATGACAAAAATATTTTATCTTATCAAATAGACCATATAAAAAAGCATACACAAACAAAAGTTAATGGATGACTGAAGTAGTAACCACCCATTTCAGAGAGTTAAAAAAAAAAAAGGAAACTTCGGCATATAAATAGATCCTCGAAGTAGGTGAACTCTATGCTTCCCTCTCTTTCTTCAGTTTTCCAGTAGTATTGGTATTCCCACAATCTGCAAATATCACAAAAAACATTAAGATGAAATGAAAATGCGAACCCAAGAACACTAACACAACTATGGTCCAAAGAATATCACTACAACAACGACAAATTCAGCAAATCCCACGAAAGTGCGATTAGGGTAGGGTGTGTGTACGCAAACATTAGAAAGGCTTTTTCCAAGTAAAGAATCAAGAGGTAATGAGAACAAGAACAAGATCTTACCCTTGCCCGTGCAAGGCCGCAAAGGCAACAGTGGTGGTACTGGTGTTGGCCACAACTGATTAACAACCGGATGGACAGTAAGGCGAGGCACATTTAAAGCAGGGGCAAACTTGTGCAATAGAATCATGGCTCCGTTTTGGGTGTTGCAAAGCCATAGAGAAGAATCATGCAACTTGCAGATGGCAATCCCATCTATGTGCATATACTTTGCCGTGATAATGCCCATTGCATCTTCAAAATCTCGTTCAATGACATAAAATTTCATAATTGGGGTGTGAATTTTGTGCACCAGACTCCACACCCCCATGTCATAGTCCTCGAGGTTCCATATATATATCCCAGGATCAAAGTGACCATCCTCCACCATGTTGTAGTCCAAAGCTATGAAACTTAACAATCCCATACAAGTGGTGATCAGAACGATAATGATTAAGTTTGAGGATAAGCCCATACAAGTCTTGATAAGAATCAGGAGGATTCTGAGGAAGGGATGGGTCATGGCGAATATGATTGAAAGACATAACAAAATGATTGGATGAGATGAGAGGATTCCATGTTTTGCATACTGATTTCAACCGATGAAGTGCTCTGCTCGGAACCCTAAGAGGGATTTCAAACAACAAGCTTTCGCTCAGGCCGTTGAACAACTGATGGGAAGAAAATGAGGAAGATGATGATGATGATTTCATTCTCTTGTGGGTAACAAGATTCATGTGTCTGTCTTTCGCATTGGAAATTTTCATCATTGTGTCTTTTGTCAATCTCTCTGCAAAAAAAAAAAACATGGAGTGTTAATTCATCAACACCAAGTGAATAATTAAAGCAATTCTAAGATCCGGTCTGCATTATCATAACTTAAACACACCGCCCAAATTCATACAAACATAAACGGAGAAAAGGATGGAACTAAATTGAAAAACTCATAGTTTATAATAAGAGAAATTAAACTAAACCTGTTATACAAATATTGAGTATGAAATTTATAGAAAAACACAGAAAAGTAAGAGACAACTTTGCCACTCTTCTGATTTAGATTCCGCTAATGTTTTGTAAAAAAAATAAAATAAAATAAAAAAAATGAAATACCTAACGTGGATACACTCTGAGAGAAAGGAACTGAAGGCTGATTCCTTGTGCCGATTCGATGACTCCTTGAGGCGGAGAGCTTTCGATTTTGTCCGCCGGCGATGAGGATCCAACGGCGGTGCGGCGAGAGGGCCTGGCGGGATTTGTGACTTCTTGCGGAAGAGAACGAAGTTACTTCTTGCGGGATTTGGACATAAGTATTTTGGGCTTAAAATTTTGGAATACGATTGGGCCATTGGGGACACCAATATTTGGGGCTGGTTTTTGGGAAAAAAAATATTTTCTGCCTTAACACGGTTTGTTTCAAAGGATTCAATTCCACGACTCCAATAAAGATTCATGTTTTTTTCCAATTAAATCCTGAATTTAAAATACTCCACAACCAACTGCTACCGCAAACAAATCACTAACTTATATTCCCTCGTCTTACAAACTTTTTTCTATTCTAATTTTTTAACTAAATAGTAACACTCATTGAGCATAAATTGTAAAAAAAATTATATTTAATTATGATGTAAACTCAATATAATTAGGTTTATGTTAGGATATAGTTTTGACATATCAATTCATTTAACATTTATTTATTTAAATTATATACTTCATACAAATTTTCAAATAACATACTAAGAGTGCAACATGGAGCATTCAATAATGTACTACCTCCGTCCCATTGTCTTTGTCCAGTTTTGACTTTTGGAACTGTTCATCTAAGCACTTTGACTCATCAAATTCTCTCAATGTGTAAGCCTAAGAATAGTCATGTGTGATCTTGTTTGATTCGTCTTAACATATAGATTATTAATATATGATTTTTATAATTTTTTAATATACAAATTACAAGATAAAATGGATTAAAGAAGTGCATTGGATGGTGTGTCAAAAGGTAAGTGGACAAAGACAGTGGGACGGAGGGAGTATTTATTATATTTACAAATTCATCATATATACTTTGTAATAAAACTAATAACAGTCAAACCTCGTAAACAGTAAGAGATGATTTAAATTGAGAGAGAGAGTAAATAAAATGGAGACCTAAAAATTTATATTTATTTTTTACAATTACAATATACAACAACACAACATACACAAGACACCATCCACTCTATGGAGCATGAGTTATGGCGCGTGTGTAAATTGTAAACAGCGAAATAAATTGAACATTATTAATTATACACTCCGTGTAAATCTTGATTAATTAGCTAATAACCCATCAAATAATTCATTAATGGGAATTTGCTTTGAGATAAGCCAAGAGGCCGACAAAGGGTGCATTGAGATAGGTAACGGGCTCGGACTGGCCCGCATCAACTCTATCATCTGGAAAATGGTCCGTTCCATCGTTGGGCCCTCCCACCAGTGCCCCAATAAGAATGTTTGGGTTGGGCTTTGGGCTCTGGAAGTATGGAGTCCCGTCTTTGCATCCAATGTGCTGGGGATGGGCCTCAATGGACGGCAACGAAGACCCGCGATGTTGTATTCGTTGGGGATACTTGTTGCCGTACCCCACCATGTACGACATCTTCATCGGGTTATTTCCGAGGATGTAATCCACCTGCACGTATATATTTAAGCAATATTTCATATTCAAATATTCTCGGGAATCAATTCTATCAAAAGCTTGATCAAGCATTATATTCAAGCTTGTATACACCAAAAAAAGATTAACATTTCATCCAATGGACATACATTTATTTTATTGGTTGCAACTCAATCAAAGCTTAAGCATGTGGTTGTAAGTCCAAAAAAGATTTTATACTCTAACGCGTCTTTTTATGTGCATACGCGATTTTTGTTTGCTCGACACGTGAACATTTTAAAATTGGGCGGTGAAGGTAAGGTCCAAACTCGTGACCTCCTGATCAACAAGACTCCTTATAGCTTCCTCTTTCTGTTTAGAAAACACTACTACATAATTTAGCTTTTGCCTTTGTTATTTTTGACTTATTGAATCGGTTCCTAATCAAAGCAAAAAAGAAGCGATGCAACACGTGCAAATACTTTTTACATCGGTTGTATATATAATTGATCCAAAAAGTCCTTCATGAGTACATAATTCGCGCTCCGAATGGGGCTTTTGAATCATTTATTTCGTAATTATCGATTCAAAAAGTGTGTTCCAAAATGGGGTAGTCGATTTGATATATAGTTTTTCTCTGAAACCGATGCAAATGAAGTATTCGATTTGATTTTTTTGTAGTACGTAGTAGTAGTAAAATCATTTTTATTTCTACTAATTCTTACCATACCTATTACATTATACTCCCTCCGTCCCTAAATAAACTTTCTCTTTCGTTTTTTCTTTGTCCCCAAATAAACTTCTTTTTTCTTTTAAAAAAACCCTTTTTACCCCTTACTTTTTCATACCCTACCTATCACATCATACCTTTTTACTAATAATCTACATATCACATCTTACTTTTACACATCACATCAGAGGTATTTTTGGAAAGTCAACACAAAAAAATACCTATCTTAAATCATCAAAAAGTCAAGGAGGGAAGTTTATTTAGGGACGGAGGGAGCACCTTTTTATTAATAATATATCAATCTCATTCTATTTTCTTACCCATTGTATCAATGATGTTTCAGAAAAATCAACACAAAAATACATCTATTTTAAATTCTCTAAGTGTAAGTTTGGTTCAAGGACTTTGGAAGGAAAAGAAAAGAAAATGATTTTCTCTCATTTTCCTCACCAAAATGGGAGGAATTTGGTTTTTTCTCCACTTAGTACATTTGTCTTCTCATTTTTCTTTTCCTTTCACTTTTCCTCTCCAACCAAACATGAAAAACTGTTTTCCATTGCATTTTCTTTTCTTTTCCCTTTCAAATTCCTTGAACCGAACATAGTGTAAAAGTCAAGAAGAGAAAAATTTTTGAAAAGAGAGGGAGTAGTTTAAATCACTAAATAGGAGTGTAATGAAACTACGTACAATCGCAATATGATTACATTGTGATGAGACGAATATAATGGAGAAGAAAAGTGCTAATTTGTTTTTAATAATATAATTAATTAAATCACCTGAGATTTGGCAAACTCAATAAGCCTGGAAGTTGGGATAGCTTTGCCGTCACAGTCAATAGTGGTCCGTTTGGACTGTCCCAAGTAAGTCGCATACGTGACCAAAAGAAACGACAAAGATACGGGTCGTTGCATGCTCACCATTTGTTTTTGGTATATCAGTCCTCCTGCATGCATGCACCCCATGCATTATGCAAAAAAAATAAAAATAAAATTAATGTATGTCCATTTGATGATATTTCCATTCCCAATGATGAAAAAAAGAATACATTTAATTATCATACATATAATAAATGTAATATTACTAATATGTAGTGTGTTAATTTAATTTTGAAACACCCTTTTGAAATATTATTTTTTTTTATAAATAAAAATATTAATGATAAATATATTGCATTGAATAGTATGAAAACTCAAACGAAATGAAAATTTATGAGAATATCGGGTCATGGTCTAATCGATGGCTCGCACAGTTTCATTAGATTCCATTCGTCTCATTAAAATGTCCTCACAACCGAGAAGAGGTACGCACCGGGAGTGAACGTCTCGCGACTCAAAGGCGATTCCGGAAGGACCGCACACACGAGTGTATCTGCATTGGAAATGAATGGAAGATTGTTTTTGCTCCCCTCACTTAGAGCATACTGCAAGTTTTTTTTTTTAAATAAAAAAATTATTTTTCAAACTAAAACTCAAGTGTTATTAATTACACAAGTACTTTGGAGATAATTTTAATAACTAACCTTGGAGAGGAGGACATTAATGCCGGCGTGCTTACTATCCCATCCAAATGAACTTCCGGCCGTCCAGATTTTATTTATGTTTTTGGTCACGTAATCCAAATGTCGTACATCATTTGTGGCTTTGTAGAGCCATGCTGCTCCCCATAGCAATTCGTCCTACCAATCCAATTTTATTTGGAATAAATCAATTTGATTTATGTCGTAGTATTTGGAAATTAGTGGAGTATTTCATCTCAATTCTTTTGTTTTATTTCTAAAGTTTAAATTCTTAAATTTTAATTAAAAAGAGGAGACATATATATTTGAGCTTTGCAAAATGTACTTAATCTGTGAAATTAATTTCAAATCCAAATCTAAAATTTTGAAATTCCTCAAATATAAAATTTGGATTAAATCTAGATTTGAAATTCAAATTCTAGTGCTCGTCTATGTAAATTTATTTCTATTACCTCTGTTTCTGACTATAAAAGATCAAAACTAGAAAAATACACAAAAATGAAAAAAAATACAATATGTTGTTGTGTTTCCTCAAAATTACCAAAAAAAATGAATAATGTTTGACGCTATAGTAATATTTTTTTAGTGAATATTACTAAAAATTAGTACTCCCTCCGTTTTCAAAAACACTTCCTCTTTCATTTTTTCCACTTCCAACAAAACATTTCCCCTTTCTATTAAAAAACTACTTTTAGTCTTACTTTTTCATACCCTACCTATCACATCATACTTTTTCTCTAATAATCTATCCATTACATCTTATTTTTACCCATCACATCAGGGGCAAAATTGGAAATCAATTATAATTTAACACTTCCTTATTTTTGTCCCCAAATCAAAATGGGAAGTCTTTTTGCAAACGGATGGAGTAATATTTTTAGTGAATGGGACAGAAGGAGTAATTATGAATTGACATTTGGTTATTTAGTAATTACCTCATAGCCGCTGAAATCGCAATAGAATGGACAAACTGCCTTTGTACTATAGTTGTATGAGCTTCTAAATTTATCAGCAAACTCAAAAACCTTAAAAAAAACACGCGCAGCATACAATAATCAGTGCAAGAAAGGTGAAATTTAACCCAAAACCAATTGACTATGCATAGAAAGGAACAAAAAAATTTTCTGATATATACTTCCTTGTCCTAGAATTATTATATTGGTAAAAAATCAAATTACAAGATTTACAACACTCTTTAAATATAAATTTTAGAAAAAATATTTAGTATATAATTGAATTAATTTTAAGATGTAATTTTGATATACTATCTCGAATATCAAATTTCTATACTACTAGTAAAAACCATATTTAATTTGTAACTAAGGAATTGAATGTCATAACTTAATAAAAAAGTGTAATTTCATAAAAGTTCTTAGTTATAGATCGTTTTACATATTTAGTCCATACATATCGAATATTACTCCCTCCGTCCCCAATTTGATTACAAATTGTGGGTTAAGGAGTAAAATTTCTTACTTTTTAAAATCATTTTATTTACAAATTGGTATACCAATAAGATATAAAAATTACATATTAAAAAACTGCGTCAAAAGTTCTACAAAACAAGAGGTGACAAGAATATTTTATTTTATCAAATACTTAATGAAATCGCGTAAACAAACAAAAGTTATCGAGAAGAGAGAGAAAAAAATTGTAATCTATTTAGGGACGGAGGGAGTACTAATTTAGTCTCCAAATATTATATGAATTTTCACGAATGGTCCTTTGTTAACATTTCCGTTAACAATGTGGATAAAATTGTAAATTTACACTTCTCTCATTGCATTAAACAAATCCCATTTTGACTTGGGAGGGATTTATTTCGTACTTTGACTTTCTAATTAAATCATCATCATCAGAGAAAAGAGAGATAAATCATTTAAATGACTTATAATATCAATACAGATTGAATGCAGTATATTGCAACGACTTAATTTAGATATATTTATTTGTCATGTTTTTCAAAAATGAAACTCTTAATTAAAGAGAAACATAAACGAAGAGAGTAGTAATTACTCCCTCCGTCCTAAAATTAATTTCCCATTTTGACTTTTGCAGTCAAAGTTTTTAAACTTTGACTGCATATTACGGAAAAAATATATTGAATTTTCATATAAATTTAGTATCAATAGATTCATTTTGAAACATAGTTTTGAAATATATTATTTTGATAATATATATTCATATAAAAATGAAGATATCACTGGTCAAAGTGCCGCATTGAAGACCGTGAAAAGTCAAATAGAAAAATTAATTTTAAGACGGAGGGAGTAATAATTTTTGGGGAGTAGTATACGTTATTTTAGCCTTAATATAGTTATAAATATCCTCAATAGAACTAGTAATACAATGAACCTGTGCGGCCCTTTGAAGGAGGGACTTGGAATAGGAGGGGTCGGAATCCTTGAAAGCCATGGAAGAAGCAGCCAGGGCGGCGGCGATCTCAGCAGAAACCTCCGAGCCCGGATCAGTTACATTGACCTGGTAAGAGGTCCGAGGAGTGTCCATGTCCTCGGGCCTCTCCCAGCAATTGTGGTCCCTATTCGGGTCGCCCACCATGGCATAAACTACGTTCGGTCTGCTCGTAGCCTTCATCAGGAAGTCGGTTGCCCAACGGATCGCCTCGAGGGCGTGGGGCAACTCGCCGCCGCCCATGCCGCCGCCGTATTCCACCACACTCCATGCCAACATTGTGGTGGTAAACGCCATCGGAAAGCTGTACTTCACGTTGTCTCCGGCATCATAGTACCCCCCTACCAAATCCACCTGTTTTTCATCATGGAAAACGTATGATTAACTTGTTTCTATATTTCACATTTCAATAAACGGTGATTAATTGTGGTACATTCTGCATTTACATATATTTATACATCAAAAAAACTTCCTCTCTCTGTCCCTCAAAAAACTCCGCATTTTGACTTTTAAAGGATTTAAGGGGGATATATTTTAGTGTTGACTTTCCAAAAGTGTACATTGATGAGATGGATAATGTAGGATGTGATGAGTAGATTAATAGAAAAAAAATTTGATGTGATAGGCAGGTTAAGAATTAATATGGGTAAAAGTGACTTTTTATTTAAAAAAAAAAAATTTTGGGACGAAAGAAAAATAAAAAAGAGATTGGGTTTTGTAGGAGCGAGGGAGTATTATATATAGATATTACCTTCCAATCAGAACCGTCGTGAAGGGCAGAATCTTTTCTCCAAGTCATACGCTGGGTGGAGGGCAGTTTACCGGACCTTTGTCCCTCAAAAAATAGGATACTCTTTGACAAGGCGTCGCCATAATCATGCCCCTTCACATCGGCTGCCCTTAAAATGGTTATAAGGGCAAGAAATGCCACTACTTTGATGAGCAAATAAGGTTTCATAATTAAATACTACTCCGTATCTTAAGAGAATTAAATTGTTAAAGTTTCTCAAACCACAAACTTGATCACTACGGCCTATCACCTTTGTGTTATGTATGTGTGTTAGTGTGTATATATACTAGTGAAATTTGCACTAAATAGGACTAAAACATAATGACTTATCTAATGTAGGATTTAAACTTCTTTATTCCCTAAATAAGACTTAATAATGACCTAGTGAGAAGAATAATGTCCAGTAATGATGGACATTTACTTGAATAATGATTACTTCATAATGACCAAAGAGCATACGTTGGGAAATAAAAACATATGGTCCTATATTGGAAAAGTCATTATGTTTTAGTCTTATTTAGGTAAATTTCTCTATATACTACTCATTTGAAGTTATTCATAATTGTTTTAATTATTTAAAGAGTACGGAGTTTCATCTTTTTCAAGATTAGGTTAATTTTTTATTTTATTTACTAATGACAAATTAAGTCTTGCTATTTTTTTGTCACTTTTCAGGTTATAATATTCGGCTGAGTTTTTTATAAAATTTATTTAATATTGGTGTAGAATTAAAAAATAAAAATTATATATTAAAAAACTAGATAAAAAGTTTTATAAAACAAGAAATGACATTAATATATTTTTTAAAGAAATAATACATGAAAGTATACAAAGAAAGTAGATTTAGTTCCTAAAATGAGAGAATATTATACTCCGTATTAAATATTAAAGTAAACCATAAAAGGAAAACTAAAATAAGACCTTCATATTTAATTTTTACTCCAAAACAAGACAAATGATGTAATAATGTCAATATATAATACCAAAAAGACTTAGGCCCCGTTTGGTACATAGAATTCAAACTATGGAATTGGAATTGAAGACTTCAATTCCAATTCTGGTATTTGGTAGCACAAAAATTATGTGGATTTGGAATTGACAGTGCAAAAGATGAATTTTAATTGGTGAATTCAATTCTATGGAATTGAATCCCATGGAATTTCAAATCCAATTCAATTTCAATTCAATCAATTCCGTATACCAAACGGATCCTTAGTAAAATGCTAATATACAATGACACATTGTCAAAGTGCAATGGTCATACTTAGGGATAATAACATGTAACTTTTATTTTTAAAATAAAAATTATACTCCCTTCGTTCTAAAATTAATTTCCCATTTAGTTTGACTTTTCACAGTCTCTAATGTAACATTTTGACCAGTAATATATCTACTTTTATATAAAGATATATTACAAAAATACATATTTCAAAACAATGTTTCAAAATGAATATATTGATAAAATTTATATGAAAATTCAATGGATTTTCCTCATAATATGCGGTCAAGATTTAAAAGTTTTGACTATAAAAGTCAAACTAAGAAGTTAATTATAGGACGGAGAGTACTACTTATATTGATTTTATTTTAGTGATTTCTGTAAGACAAAACAATGGGACGATGAGACTACAAATATGGAGATGCCCTTCAAGTGTCCATCTCATCTCAAAATTAGAAAGTGAAAAGGAATAGGAATAAAATGTAGAAACGTACTAAGGGTTCTTTTGGTGAGTTTTGGAGATATAATAAGATATGAGTTATGAAATTAAATAGAAATGATACACGTTTTAAAATCTGAAATGATATCTCTCAAATTCGGAAGATATCGAAATCCTCAATTTGAAGGATCTATGATATCTAGAGATATCAAATTCGATATTATTTTTGGCTTCACCAAACACCCAAAAAAAATTTGATATCTGGAGATATCAAAACCCATATCTTGTCTGCTCAGCAAATAAACCCTAAAATAAGAGTTAGAATGTTAATAATGTGAATAATCCAAACAATATTAATAACTCCTATTCGATGTAAGAAAAATATGATTTCTTAAAAGGAAAAAAAATGCAGGAAACTGAAAAATATGAGGACGACAAAGAGTTGAAGCTAAGGTAAGAAAACAGCGACTCCGCAGGGTTCATTTGTTGCCGGCGACCTCCTCCATGCTCCGCCCCACATCACCGTCGCCTCCGCCGTCCATCTAGGAAGAAAAAAGTGCCGGAGTATTAGAAAAAGAAAACTTCCGTAACGGAAATATCGGATCTGAAGAAAAAAACGCAGACAGGAAACAGAGCGGTACAATAATTGGGTAGAAACTTGAATAGGTGCTGTAAAAAAATATACGGTTTACCAAGCAAGTTAAAGCTATCTAAACTTTAGATAAATGAGATTCCCCTCCCCATGGGCCGACGAAGTTATTTATAGATAAAATAATGTCATGTAGGCCCATAAATACAACATAAAACACCATTCGTTCTGGGCCGACCAAAAATGTTGGGCCTATCTTCTAACAACCTATGTCCAAGAGTCGATTGCGAAGTACGGAGTATAGACACATGTATCAGATCATCTGGGTGAGTACCATACAAGATTGTCTTGCTGGGCCGAGTCCAAAATGAGTGTATTGATGCTTGGTGGAAGTAACTAAAATATCCAAATGGGAGAAAATGAGAACAAGATCTCGTCCAATATATTGGGAGTAGACAAAAAAACGAACTAGCATGGTACCATACATATCGGATGGTAATGGTACCGAACTATTATAAGGTTTTCAAATGAGATTAATTTTTTTCATCACAAACCAAAACCAAACCGATATCAAATGAGACGGGACCATGCAGTCATTCAAAAATTTAAATTCTATATATATAAGTTTTATTTTTTAATTTTACACAAATTTTTAATTATATTAATTTGGAATTTTTTTAGTCAAATATTGTAAATGGAATAGGAACCTCATTTTAGGATAGAGAAAGCATTAGTTAATGAGAGTTTATTCTTTTCAATTAATTTTGTTACTTTTTCTTATTTAAATCACATCAGACTAGATAAAAAACTATTTTAAATATAACATAAATCATAACAGAATTTCTTCAATGAAATCTGTTAGTTTATTTGCACTTGTTTTATGAATAATGATTATATTTTACTCTTTTAGGTAATTTGAATAAAAATTTTGAGACGAACAAAAATTAAAAAATACTCCATAATCAATATCATTTTCGGACAAAATGACTCACTGACTCCGCAGTGCCATTGTGACATTAATTACTTTAATTAAAGCACGCATGCTATGCGAAGCTAGCTCAGCTCGTTGAATATTACTTGGTTGAAATATACCCTATATTATTACTACAAAAGTCCATAAACATTAATTTTATTTTCTTTATGCAAGAATTGAACCTTACTCTACTTACCATTTCAACGTAAGGCCAGCTAAACAACTGTCCGCTGATGACAGTTCATTATATTTCATTCATTGGCCTTTATCAAATCATCAAACAATACATCAAAAATTACTCCTTAACATTTGTCTCCATGTTTAGATCCCTTCTCACTTGTTTGATCATCTCCTCCTTGTCCTTTCGGGCCGCTCCCTCCGACAAAATTTATGAGGCAGCGGCAGCTGTGCAAGGAGGAGACCGTGATATTCACTGGTGGTGCTCCACCACCACTCACCCGGAGACATGCAGCCACCACATGACGGGTCGGTTCGGCCACAACTTTAAGCCGAAATGCCGGTTCAAGTTTCGGGACATGGCAGTCCGAGTTGCCCTAGAGAGAGCTCTAGAAACGCAACAAACCGCGGCAAGGATACTAGACGACGTCCGAGCCGATCGCTCCATTGGTAGGTTCGATAACATGGTTCAGATGGATTGCCATAAGCTCATCGAGATCACGGTTCTCCAATTGAACCGCACCCTCGAAAGCTTTCGGTCCGACTCCCCGTCAACATTTCGTGCCTACTCCGACACCCAAACGTGGCTTAGCACAGCCTTGACCAACATTGAAACGTGTCGGTCTGGTTGTGCTGAAGTCAACGTCTCATACGATGTTGTGGGGCCCATCGTCTCCCAAAACATCTCCGAGCTTATCAGCAATAGCTTGGCGGTTAACGGGGCTCTGATGGACGAACACCGCCAATCTTCTTCCATTACCACCACCACCACCACTACCATTGGGGACAAATTCCCAAGTTGGGTAACGCCCGGTGAGCGCCGGTTGTTACAAAGTTCGACGCCGTCGTTGGAATCTGGGGCAGATTCTATAGTGTCCAAGAACGGAACGGGTCACTTCCGGTCCGTACAGGATGCTATAGATCACGCAACGACGACGATGTCGAAAAGAAAGGGCAATAGAAGGGTGGTTATCTATATCAAGAAAGGTGTCTACAAGGAGAACGTGGTGATAAGCACTTGGATGAGTAGGATCACGCTCGTCGGCGATGGTTACAACGAAACCATTATCACCGGAGAACGGAGCGTCGGCGGCGGCTACACCACTTACAGTAGCGCAACCTTTGGTATGAATATATATAGAAAAATTTGCAATAAATAGGATTAAAAATCTAGAATATAAGTCATCTCTCAATGCACCACTTAAACTTTTTTATTCCCTAAGTAAGAATTAAATATGTCTAGTGAGAGAAATAATGTCTAGTAATGATGGATATTTACTTGAATAATGACTAATGAATAATAATCATCGATCTTTGAAAATAATAACATATGGTCATACATTGAGAAAAGTCATGTTTAATTACTCTTATTTATGTCAATTCCCGGCCCATAAATATATACTGGAGTATAAATATATACATACATACACACACACACATATATATACACACACACTCATGTAGTACTCCCTGCGTTCTGAGTATTTGTCCACTTTTAATTTTTTTTGTCAAAATTAGTAAACATTGACCTTAAATTAAATAAAAATAGTGTTAGATATTGATACAAATTTTTTTTATTAGATTAATTATATCAAACATTTTAAAAATATTATTTTATCTAATTAATATACAATATACGGAGTATACTTTATTTAGTTATAAGTCAAAGGTTGAAAAAGGTTGACAGAAAAAAGTCAAAAACTGTACAAATACTCAGGGACGGAGATAGTAATTAATACTCCCTCCGTCCCAAAAAGTTTTTCCTGCTTACTATTACGATCTCTCGATAACTCTTATTTATTTACGTGTTTTTATCGATAATTAGATAAAATAAAATATTCTTGTCACCTTTTATTTTATAGAGTTTTCGATGTCTTTAAATATAATTTTTTATGTGTTATTTTTTTACTGTGGTTTTTCCATCTCAAAAAAAAGTTCAAAAAACTGAAAGAATATATTGTTGACCAGGTGTGGATGGTCCACAATTCATGGCCCGTGGCATCACATTCCAGAACACGGCGGGGCCACAAAGAGGGCAGGCGGTGGCTCTCCGCTCCGCCTCCGATCTCTCCGTCTTCTACGAATGCAGCTTCGAGGGCTACCAAGACACTCTCTTCGTGCTCGCCCAACGTCAGTTCTACAAATCATGTCAAATCTACGGCACAGTCGACTTCGTCTTCGGCAACGCGGCGGCGGTGCTGCAAGACTGCACGTTCTACGTTCGGAAGCCTCTGTGGGGCCAAATCAACGTCGTCACCGCCCAAGGCCGGGCAGACCCCTACCAGAACACGGGGATTTCCATCCACAATTGCCGCATTACGGCGGGCCCAGACCTTCGGCCTGTGGCACGGTCGTACCAGACTTATCTAGGACGACCGTGGCAGAGGCACTCTAGGACAGTTGTCCTAAAGAGCTACATAGATGATCATGTGAACCCACAAGGTTGGTTACGCTGGCGAAACTCGGATTTCGCTTTGACCACGTTGTACTACGGCGAGTACATGAATAGTGGGCCCGGAGCCACCACCGCGCTACGGGTGAAGTGGCCTGGGTACCATGTTATTACGGACTCCGAGGTCGCTTCAAATTTTACGGTGTCGAACCTTATCGCCGGAGAGACTTGGTTGCCTTCTACCGGCGTGCCGTTTACTGCGGGGTTGTGATTTAGCATCTAGGGATTATAATTGTGTTCTATTTATATATAACTTAGAGCTATTTTTTCATACATATATTTGTATTGGAGTGACATTATTGACCTAAACAAACAATATAAAAAGGAATGATATGTTTTTGAAAAGGTTAGTGGCATTTTCAAAGAAATAATAGTTGCATGATTCCCTTTTTAAAAAATTAAGAGAATAAAAAGGAAAATGATTGAAAAGGGACGGAATCAATAAAAGTTTGGTTAATCTATAGCTTTGAATGAGTAAACGATTTGTAAGTCTTTCTTTTGGGTAGTGTAAAATTGAAAAAAAAATACTCACTTTCTCTCTCATAAATCTTTGTAAACACTATTTACAAAGTTAAACTTAAATCAATTTATTTGCTTATTTTTAATACTCATTTCATAAATAATATAGTCTTGTCATTGCTAGTTTTGAAATTTTTTTATATACATTATTATTATGTAAATTTTATTTTTAAATTTTATCCCTACAATCATATAAATTAAATTTCAAATAAAGTCGGTCAAACTCTGTCTGTGACACGTAACGAGAAAATCTTTGGTGGATAGACGAAGTACTTAGAGGCGGAATGCTCAATATATTACAAATAAGATGGGAAGAACCAGGTGGATTGCCTAATTTATCAAATTCTGGGAGGAGGTATGATTTTGTTACAAATATACTTTTATTAAGAACTGAAAATGAAATGTTTCTTTTCTTACAATTATCAAAGTTAGGGACTTAGGGTACCTCTCAGCTAAAAAAACCATGTAGAGAGACCGGGAAATGAAAGTGATACATTAAAGGTTAAGATTTGTTGGGTCATATTACTCCATATGAAAACAAATGGACCCAAATGTAAAAATGAATCAATAATTTATCTGACTTGTACTATTGTTGTCTTAAGATTTGTATAAAAAATATAAACTTTCTCACATATTTTCAATGATTTTATGATTGAATTTATTTCTTTTTAAAAAACATAATATGTATAATGATTTTATATATTAAGATTCATGAAATGAGCATGTTCAAGCCTACTATAACTAGGGATCACAAAAGAATTTGTCTAATTTAATGGCTAAGGAATGAATGGATTAGACTAATTGGTGTGGAAGACTAAATCTAGCTTCATCATCACTGCTTCGAACTAGGCACCATAATTTCTCATTTCGGTCTTATTCTCTCTCGACAATTGATCTAAATGATTCTGATTTGATGGAAAATAAGTTTCAATTTGATTTGATCTGAATATAATTATATTCAAATTTGTTTTTGATCTGATTCCAATAAAAATATTTAATATATCTAAGTTGTTATTTCTCCCTCCGTCGTATATATTTCTTTGCAGCGCACTATTCCAAATTTCTGAGAATTTTTATTTATTTACCTTTTTTCATGACCTATGTGATAAAATAAAATATTTTTGTCACCGCTTGTTTTGTTGATCTTTTGATGTAATTTTTAAATATATAAATTTTATTTTTTATTTCAATATTAATATTTCAATAAAACAAATTGAAACAACAGTGTTGGACCATGATCAAGGACCCAAAGAAACGCGTGGTTGGACAAGTTATTAAAAAAAAGTCATGAGAGCATTGGACCGTTATCAAAAATTCAAGAAATGTAGACTTAAAAATAACGACGGTGTTGGGCCGTTATCAAGAATTCATCTGCCGAAAAAAGAAGACATACAGAAGGAAAAAAATGTGACAGCTAGCGTGGGGTTAGGACATTTGGACTTTGGACAAAAACTTTTAAAAATATTTGCAAATACTCCCTCCGTCCTATATCTTTCTTTCCGGTTCGCAAAACGAAGAAAAATCTCAAGATTTTTTAATCTATTTTATTTAAATATTGGTATAGAAATAAAAAATAAAACATACATATTTAAAAACTACATCAAAAGTTCAACAAAACAAGTGGTGACAAGAATATTTTATTTTATCATATAGGCCATGAAAAAACACAAATAAATATAAATTCCCATGAAGTTGGAATAGTGCTCTGGGAAGAAAGTTTTAGGACGGAGGGAGTAACATTTATTACCTCCGTCTCACTCTTTTTGTCCAGTTTTGACTTTTGGAACTGTTCATCTAAGCACTTTGACTCATCAAATTCTCTCAATGTGTAAGTCTAAAAATAGTCATGTGTGATCTTGTTTGATTTGTCTTAACATATAGATTATTAATATATAATTTTTATAATTTTTTAATATATAAATTACAAGATAAAATGGATTAAAGAAGTGCATTGGATGGTGTGCAAAAATGAAAGTAGACAAAAACAGTGGGACGGAGGGAGTAATAAATTATAATATTTAAACTTTTAAAACTTAAATCATTTCCTTAAATAATATTTAAATTATTTTATTTTAAATAACATTTAATAATATTTAAAAAAACAATAATGTCCAGTGATATCGAACATTCAGTTAATAACCTCATCATATACCGCATGGCTGCCTTTTCTGTGGTGTCCAAACAAAGACCCGCCCTATATATATACACACTTGGTATATCTTAAATTAATCTCACTTTGACGTGAATATAAGTTAAGTGAAAGCAAATTAAAGGTAAAAAAACAAAATGCATGCCAAACTCCGCTGTTTCCATGCCAAGATCTGCAGCAGCTTGCATGAGCTTGGGGTTTTCTTGTTCCTCACCGTATCATTATTTGCTATTCCGCCGCCGCCCCAAGTGGCTGCAGACTACGTGCCGCCACCGGCGAACCTTGTGGTTGGGAGTGGACCCGGAAACATCCGGACCATAAAGCAGGCCATCGCCATTGCGGCCCAAACGAGGGATTGGCGCCGGAGGTTTGTTATTAAAATAATGGCCGGAGTTTACAATGAGAACGTCGTGATCGACTCTCTTCTCCCTCACCTCACTCTGGTCGGAGAGGGAAAGGGCGTGACTATAATCACCGGCCAACGGAGCCTTTATAGCTTTGGCGGATCGACGTTTGACACTGCAACCTTTGGTAAGTGCTCAAGTGGGTAAAAGACTTTTTGTTTCATTATCTAATACTCCTTCCGTCCTCCAGTTTTTGTTCACTTTTGACTTTTGAAACTGTTTATCTAAGCACTTTGACTCATCAAATTTTCTCAATGTGTAAGCCTAAAATATAGTCATGTGTGATCTAAATTATTAATATATAATTTCTATAATTTTTTAATATACAAATTACAAGATAAAATGGATTAAAGAAGTGTATTGGATGGTGTGTAAAAATGAAAGTGGAAAAATACTCTGAGACGGAGGTAGTAGTCATTATTCAAATAAATGTCCAACATCATTTTCATTATTAAGTCCTATTTAGGGAATATGTTAGAATATAAATAATTGTTCGTGGGCAACAACCATAAGTTTGAGTTTGTGATTGAGTTCGTTCATTTGACAAAGTATCGGAGCCTCGTTGATTAAGAGGTCACGGGTTCGAAATTCAGCGCCACCCAATTTTAAAAAAATTTAAAGTTTCACGTGCAAGGCTAAAAAAAGACTACGCCTACATGTGAGGGGGCGCGTTAGAATATAAATATTTGTTCCTGGGCCACAACCACAAGCTTGAGCATGTGGTTGAGTTGGTTCCTTTGACAGAATAAAAATATTTAACTCTTACATGGAAAATGACTTATGTTTTAGTCCTAACACATCCACATGCTACATGCAGCTGTTGATGCCATTGGACTTGTAGCTTGGGGCATAACATTCCGGAACACCGCTGGTCGAGACAGCGGACCAGCCGTGGCCGTTCGGGTAAGGGCGGATCAAGCAGCGTTCTACGAGTGCTCCATCGAAGGCTACCAAGACACGCTCTACCTCTTCGAAGGGCGACAGTTCTACAAAAACTGCGACATCTACGGCACGATCGATTTCATCTTTGGGAACGGCAAAGCCGTCTTCCAGGACTGCAACATCTACGCGAGGAACCCGGGAATCCACGGGGCGGTTATGATCACGGCGTCGAAGCGCGAGGGGCCCACGGAGGACACGGGGATCGTGATACAGAGGTCGTGGGTGACGACGGATCCGGCGGAGGACCTGAGGGGGACGGAGGGGTACTTGGGGAGGCCGTGGGGGACGCAGTCGCGCACTGTTTTCATCGAGACGACGATCGATTCTTTCATAAATCCGGCAGGGTGGGCGTGGTGGGACGGCCGGCATCCTTCTTTGACGAGCAGGGTGTACTATGCGGAGTATGGGAACAAGGGGCCCGGTGCCGGGACGGCGGGGAGAGTGAGGTGGCGTGGGTTCCACCAGCTCACTACGCCGAGGGAAGTTTTGCCGTTCACCGTCGCCGTGTTCATTGACGGCAACTCTTGGTTGCCCTTTGCCGGTGTGCCTTACAGGCCCGGTCTCTAATCTAATTTGATCTAATCCCCGTGGCAATATAATGTTTTTTTTCTTGTAAAATTTTTCCTAAGACTCCAAAATAGTACTCTTTCCCTCTTATTTCTTTTTTTCTTTTTGACTTTGGATGTTAACTTTTTTTTTATTTGATCACAAATTAGGGAAAAAAATATATGGATCATAAATTCATTTTGATATATATTGAATTGTTTTATATAGTGAAAGTGTTGCATTAGTAAAAAGTCAAAAAGGGAGAATGATATGGCATAGAGCAAGTATTATTTTTTTCAAAAATAGAATTAAGGATGATTTTTTCTTTATATAAACTTTTTTTATTTTTTACTTCCAAACTTACCCTTGTATGAATCCCACTTGCGGTTTATTCCTCTTTTTTGTTAATACGGAGTATTTTGTTTTAGAAATATTTGCACTAAATAGCACTAAAACTTAAGTCATTTCTCTAAATAGCACTTAAATTGTTTTATTTCCTAAAAAGCACTTAATAATGTTCATAATGACCAGTGATGACAAATATTTACTTGAAAAATGACTAAAGGATAATGACTAAAAGTGCTACATTGGAAAAAAACACATGTAGTGCTATTTAGAGAAAGTCATTATGTTTTAGTGCTATTTACTTCTTTCAGAGATAATTAACCATCAATTTCTCATTTATTACTCCTAAAATTTTGGGAATGACCTTCCTAGTCAAGTGTGGCACGGTTTTGTTGGTTGTTTGGCGTTCATTGTGACCATTTTTTTTGTTTGAGAAATTAACTAAATAAAACTAAAATATAATGACTTTCTCAATATAGAATCATTATCAATTAGTCATTAATTATTTTTTAATGTAGGACTTTTGATCATTATCAAATGTGGTTGTGAGGATTATTATTGTGTTCTGTTTATATATAACTTAAAGTTATTTTTAATACATATATTAGTACTCCCTCCGTCCCATGAAACCTTTCTCCTTTCTTTTTTTATCTGTTCCACAAAACACTTCTCATTTCTATTAAAAAGTCACTTTTACCCCTTACTTTTTCATACCCTAACTATCACATCATACCTTTTTACTAATAATCTATCCATCAAATCATACTTTTACCCATCACATCAAAGGACATTTTTGAAAATTCAATACCAAAATACACTCCCCTTAAATCTTTCCTAAAAGGTAAAAGTCTCATGTTTCATGGGACGGAGGGAGTATTATATTGGCCAAATTGATTTTTATACCCGGAGCATCTGAACAATCAGATTCAATTCTGTCCCCCTCCCCGTTGAGTTACATGAAATATTACTCCGTATTACTCTCTCCGTCCATGTAAGATCTTCCCATTACGCGTTACGAGACTTGACCGACTTTATTTTCAATTCAATTTAATTGATTATAGGAGTAAAATTTTAAAATAAAATTTATATAGTAATAAACTACATGAAAAGTTCTACAAAACTAGAGGTGACAAGACTATATTATTTTATGAAATGATTAGTAAAATTGAGCAAACAAAGTGAGTAAAATTTGACCCTGTGAATAGTGTCTGGGAAGACCTATGGTGGACAGAGGGAGTATATTTTAACAAAGAAAACTCACTCATCATCTGATCTCAGCAGAAATAGTGTCAACAAGAAAAGAAGGTGGAATGACATCCCATTCCACTAGATCAGACATAGAACTAACTTCCCGAGCCACTAGGTGAGCATCATAATTCACGCATCTCCTAACAAAATTGAAGCTCAAGCGATTAATTTAAAGCCATTTATAGCTTCTGTTATACTCCCTCCGTCCCGGAAATTAAACATGGGAGTTTTGATTTTGAAGAGGGATTTAAGGGGAGTGTATTTTGGTATTGAATTTCCAAAATATCATTTGGTGTGATAGGTAAAAGTATGATTTGATTGATAAATTATTAGTAAAAAGGTATGAATGTGATAGGTAGGGTATGAAAAAGTAAGAGGTAAAAGTGACTTTTTAATAGAAATGAGACGGATGAAAAAAGAAAGGAGAAAAGTTTTCAGGGACGGAGGGAGTATAAGAAATGATAAAACCAAAAGACGAAAAAGAAAGTTGAAATTCTAACACATTTCTCTCGACATCCATCCACATTATTGTTTAGCTCCAACTCCTTAAGCGAGCTCAACGCCCCTCGAACGCACATCGCCTCGGCCTCTAGCGGTTGGAATCTACCAACCAAGGGGCCGGGGTCGCCATTGCTGCAATATAATAAACGCACCCCATATAGTGAAAACGATACGAGTGAAACTCAATCAAACCGACTGAGTGAAATTGAACTGTTGTGCGGAAATTGAGAATAACAAAGTATAAACGAGAAAAACACGACAACAGATTTAACGTGGTTCACCAACGTTGTGTTGGCTAGTCCACGGGGAAGAGGGAGAGCAGTTTTATTTCTGATTGGAGAGGCAAGAACAGAATACAGAATACCCCATATAGGGTTTGTGGTAGCACCCATATATATAGTGCTTAGCTAAACCCTAACAGACTTGGGCCCCAAACTACAGAATTAACAGATAATTAGAAAGCCCAATTAGAGTAGGGTTCGGATCTCTCAAGATTCGGATTTCTCGGAATTCGGATTTCTCGACTTCTCCGGAATTCGGATTTCTCAGAAGCCAGACTTCTCCGGATCCGGATTTCTCCGAAGTTGGACTTCTCCGGATCTGGAGCTGTAACGGATCAGATTCAAGGCATTACAACAAATCTTCACCTTGACTTGAATTCTCCATACAGATTCTTCAGATGCACCATGGTTGTGCCAGATCTCCCCTTCTTCCTCAGAATTGCCCCACAGGGCAACTAACAGCTTCTGATGTTAAGCAAGTCCAAACATTGTTGAAACTTGCTTTGCGGAACCGACTTTGTGAACATATCAGCAGTTCCTACTTTCTTCACCTGGATTCTCCTCACTCCTCAAAAAAAACCCGCAGATGTACCAGATTTCCTTCCTGAAGTGACCAAATGTACCATAGGTACCAGAAGTCCAACCAAAAGACACAAATGTCACTAAAAGACAGGAACAGATTGTTTCACTTGAGTTCAGAAGTGTTGTGAAACACCAAAGCATATTTCCCTTGCGCATGGGGAACAGATTACTCAAGCTAAAACACCAACAGATGCAAACTCCACATTGAGTCCAGATGACTCTTCATGGAACCTGAACAGAAACAGATGACACCAACCTAGTGTCCAGATTACTCCTCTTGAAGCCCATATTGCCCCATACGGGCCCAAATCGCCCCCTCCCGGGGCGCAAATTGCCTCATTGAGGCGTAGAAACAGATGATTCTTCTAGGTAATCAACAGTCTCAATCCGTGCAGATGGGACCTCCACCTTAACATTAAGACTTTCATCACCTCTATGAATGTCAGATGCAACAATGACAGATCCCTGTAGAAGATATAAGGTACCATGTTTAATACCTTTCAGAACCACCTTCGAATCCTTGTAGACACTCATAACTCCACCTTTACCTTCGAAACTGAAACCCCTACTGTCAAGACGAGTCAAGGATATCAGATTCTTCGTCATCTGTGGAACATGCCTAACTTTATTCAAGGTGCAAAATGCATCATCATGAGTCCTCAACCTGATGGAGCCTATTCCAACTACCTTGCAAACAACTCCGTTGGCCATGGAAACATCACCCTCGTTTATCTGCTCATAAGTTGAAAACAACTCCCTATATAGACTAATATGATACGACGCCCCAGAATCAAGAACCCACACATCCTTACAATGTGTTTGGTTATTGACAAATAGAACCAGATCTTCTTCAGAGTTTGTATCATCAGCTTCTGCCATAGTTGCAGAACCGTGAGCATCCTCGATCTTGTCCTTTTTCTGCATCTTCTGCTTAGGACAATCAAACTTCCAATGCNGACTAATATGATACGACGCCCCAGAATCAAGAACCCACACATCCTTACAATGTGTTTGGTTATTGACAAATAGAACCAGATCTTCTTCAGAGTTTGTATCATCAGCTTCTGCCATAGTTGCAGAACCGTGAGCATCCTCGATCTTGTCCTTTTTCTGCATCTTCTGCTTAGGACAATCAAACTTCCAATGCCCTGGTTCTTTGCAGTAATTACAGACATCATCCGGCCTTGCACCCTTTGACGACGACTTTCTTTCCTTCTTCTTTCCGCTGTATTCCTTCCCCTTTCCTGTACTGGTAAAAAGACCAGAAGGTTGTACATCTGTACTCGTGCCGTTAGCCTTATGCCGCAATTCCCTGCTATGAAGGGCCGATCTTACTTCTTCCAGAGACACGGTATCTTTCCCAACAATGAACGATTGAACAAAATTCTCAAACGATATTGGGAGAGATACCAACAGAATCAGGGCAGCATCTTCATCCTCAATCTTCACATCGATATTACGCAATTCTAATAACAAAGTATTTAATTGCTCTAAATGTTCCCTGAGTGGTGTACCTTCAGCCATTCGTAAACCGAATAGACGTTGTTTCAGAAGTAGCTTGTTGGTTAAAGATTTCGTCATGTACAGACTCTCCAACTTCAACCACAACCCAGCAACAGTCTCCTCGTCTGAGACCTCCGTGATAACGTCATCTGACAGACACAGCATGATCGTCGAATGCGCCTTCTCTTCCAGAGTCGCCATCTCAGGAGTAGCGACGGCGTTTTTGTCTTTCGACAACGGCGCCCAGAAGCCTTGTTGTTTCAACAAAGCCCGCATCTTGATCTGCCATAAGCTGAAACTGTTCCTCCCCGTGAATTTGTCAATTTTCACGTTCAAAGCTGACATCTCTTCCTCGCCCAAAATAGAAAATCTAAGACTAGATTATCTCAATTTGTTCAGATAAGAGATCAACAGCCAAATTTCTCCAAGGGTCAACCCAACTCCAAGCTCAAAAACCACCAAATAAAAGCCCAACCACAAAGCACCAAATAAAGAAAAATGGGGCTGACCAAATTGCACAGTTGACCGTACCTACCCACCTTTTATTTCTTCTTTCTCTTTCGGTCCTGCAAAACAAAAGCTTCCCCTTTTATTTTGTTCGGTGGATGAGATGGGCAACAGCTGGAACAGTCGGCGATAGCAACTCGACGGTGGCGGCACAAAATCTAGACGATGTTGATGGCTCGCGGCTGAGCAGCGGCGGTGGTGATCTGTGCTGCTCGCGATGGTCAACTGACGGCGGTAATCTGCCTACTGCGCGACGACGGCAGCGACGCGGTTCAGATCTCCACTCAAGCGGCGGCTGTTCTACGGTGGCGCCTGGACGGATCAGCGGCTACTCCCGCGTGGCTGACGGCGGTTCGGGGCTGCGCGTGGATCCTCAATCGAACAACAGGACAACGGCGACTTCTCAACGGCACCCGATCCAGATCTCCAAAACCTAGGTGACAACTTCGGCTCTGGTGTTGGTCGTGTTCTTTGTTGAACAACCTTGGCTCTGATACCAGTTTGTTGTGCGGAAATTGAGAATAACAAAGTATAAACGAGAAAAACACGACAACAGATTTAACGTGGTTCACCAACGTTGTGTTGGCTAGTCCACGGGGAAGAGGGAGAGCAGTTTTATTTCTGATTGGAGATGCAAGAACAGAATACAGAATACCCCATATAGGGTTTGTGGTAGCACCCATATATATAGTGCTTAGCTAAACCCTAACAGACTTGGGCCCCAAATTACAGAATTAATAGATAATTAGAAAGCCCAATTAGAGTAGGGTTCAGATCTCTCAAGATTCGGATTTCTCGGAATTCGGATTTCTCGACTTCTCCGGAATTTGGATTTCTCAGAAGCCAGACTTCTCCGGATCCGGATTTCTCCGAAGTTGGACTTCTCCGGATCTGGAGCTGTAACGGATCAGATTCAAGGCATTACAACATGAACAATGATGAAACTTCTAAATTACAGAAGTGAAAGAATGACTGAAACTAAACATTCCAATCATGAGAATGAAAATGAAGTTGGATACTCAATTTGAGAACCAACACAATGAAGAGAGGATCAATATGGACCAACTGTGATGAAACCTGATTTGGAGAGATTAATAGACAGATAGGCGCTGGGAAATACAAAGGCAGATGCAGGAGATAGTCCATCAGTAAGCCCTGCAAGTGCTGATGATGTTGGTGAGGCATCGGTTGTCGGCGAGAGTCTGGATCTTAGTACCAGACGCCAACCTCCGAAGGAATTCGAGCGGATAGAGTCCAGGAACAGAGCGCTCGTGTAGAAGCAGCCGCAGAACGCACGAGCGGCATGTGAGAATCGATGAATCAGCCGGGGCGAAGATGGTGATCGGAGCGCCGGTTGAGAGATTAGCGCTGGCGGCGGCAGCGGACAGCTCCTCGAAACCTAGAGCACGCAGAATGTTCTCGAAGACTGGAGGCGCATAAAGTTGAGCGTCGTACGAGTACTGCTCCGGCAACGGTGCGAACGCCGGAATAACGATGAATCTGAACGGGAAACGGAGTCCGTCGTAGCTCCGGATATGAACAACGAGATGAGAATGAGTAAGACGAGGAGAATCTGCAGTTGCAGAGCACCGGCGGCCATGGCGGTTCTTCTAGAGAGAGAAAGAGAAGCTTCGCGTGATTAATTGAGAGAAATCAGAGAATGATGAATGTGCAGAGTTTCCGCCATGAAAGCAAGAGAGAAATTGAAGATAATAAGCCGATTGGGTGGAGCTAAACCAACCACTCTGATACCATGTTGGAAATGAAAACATCAAATAGTATTAACTAGCTCAAATTGTGTGTTACATGGTTAAGTCCTATATATAGAAAATGAAAAACAAGTAACAACCAAAAATATCTTTCTAACAAACTAACAAATTGTGTAACTAATCAACTAAACAAGATAAATGGTGGTTTACACCAACAAAATGCATTAAAAAAGTCTTAAAATGATAACTGATTCAGTTTAGAAACCCATGTAAATTAAACACAGATATTCCGCGGTAAGAACTTTTAAGTTTGTACTTCAATTCGTATACTACTCCGATCCCTCCGATCCATTGCATGCTTTTGAATCTTTCTACTTTTTGCAGTCCCCAATTGCAGTCCCAATATGTACAATATTTTGAACATTAATATCTTTATTTAGAAATAAATATATGTATAACTTCGTAAAAAGATATACTCTATCTGTTTTAATTTAAATTGTCTGTTTCGGTTTACGATGTATGACTGATGTTATGTTTAAAAAATGATGTAGAACTAAAAAAAATAAAAAAAATAAATATTACATATTTAAAAACTAAATCAAAAGATCTACAAAACTAGTGGTGACATGATTATATTATTTTATCAAATAACTAACAAAAATAGAGAAAAATAATTAAAGTCCGACTTTGTGGACGTGAATACTAAGCAAGCAATTTAATTTGGAATGTAAGGAGTAAAATTTTGTTTTTCGAAACTATATTTCAAGTCAACATATTTTTACTTTTCTTTAATTTACGTATAAGGCAAAAAGGTAAGATAATTTTTTAACAGATAAGGTATTAAATGTATAACACAAATCGATTTATTCTTTCAGTAATTTATAGTCGAATTAATCTTAAAAGTCAAAGCGAGAAGATTCAAAAGAGAGAGTACTTGTTTCTAGGTTGTGTTCAAAGTTCAAACTTTAAACTTCAAACATTTATTGATTTATGCTAGAAGCGTTGCCCCTCCCTCTCAAGGTTTTAATAAAACAACTTTAATTACCCCTTCTTTTTTATACTCCCAATCTTACACCCGATAAATTCATTATTAGTTTTTCTTTGAAAAAAATGTGTCGTTGATATTAAAGTTTATTTTTTACTTTGTACTTATTAACAGATATTTATAGTTTTTTTTTTTAGAAAAGAGAACACACTTTGATATATATAATGGGTATATCTTAAATTAATTTCACCATAATAACACTTTGACGTGAATATAAGTTAAACGAAAACAAACAGTTTCAAACAAAATAAAGGTAACTTAATGCCTAAACTTAAATTAGAGAGATGAGACGAGTACTTTATCTTTATTAACATTAGGCGTTTATTTACTATATATACGAGTTCTTGCTCAATTAAAAATCAAAGTAAGTAAAAGTGTAAAACATGCAAAAATAACAAACCCCAGCCAGTGAAAAATAAAAAGTAAAATACCCCAGGCCAGTAAAAAACAAAATGCATGCTAAATTCAACTATTTACGTGCCAAGCTCTGCAGCATGCATAAGCTTGGGGTTTTCTTGTTCCTCGCCATATCCTTATTTACTATTCCGCCGCCGCCCCAAGTGGCGGCAGACTATGTGCCGCCACCGGCGAACCTCGTGGTTGGGAGCGGGCCCGGAAACATCCGGACCATAACGGAGGCCATCGCCATTGCGATCCAAAAGAGGGTTTGGCGCCGGAGGTTTGTTATTAAAATAACGGCCGGAGTTTACAACGAGAGCGTCTTTGTCGACAACCGCCTCCCACGCCTCACTTTGGTAGGAGACGGAAAGGGCGTGACTATAATCACCGGCCAACGGAGCGTCAATGGCGTTGGCGGGTCCACATTCGACACCGCAACCTTTGGTAAGTGAGGAAATGTGGGAAATGGAGGAAATGTGGTTATATAAAATCAACTAAATAGCACTTAATAATGCCATAATATCCAGTGATGACAAACATTTACTTGAATAATGACTAATGGATAATGACTAAAAGTACTACTTTGAGAAAAAAACAAATGTGATGCTATTTAGGGAAAGTCATTATCTTTTAGTACTATTTACGTAAATTCTCCTATAGATGTATACCGCATACTTCATTAGTTCTTAGTTTTTATTGTTTGACCCAGAATTCCATTCTTTTTTCCATCAAACGATCACTTTCACACATACTAATTTTACATTACTATCACATTCTACGTACTTATCTACTAGTGATTTACTTATAAGGTCTTATTTTACTCATCTCACCAAATGTAATTTGGGAAAGTCAATACAAAAATATTTCTTCCTTAAATTCCATAAAAATCCAAACAAGAAGATTTAGAGACGAAGGAGTATTATAATCCAAGCTTTTAAAAATGTGTCCTTGCTACATGCAGGTGTTGATGCCAATGGGTTTATAGCGAGTGGCATAACATTTCGGAACACCGCCGGTCCAGGCAATGGACAAGCGGTGGCTCTTCGGGTAAGCGGGGACCGGGCAGTGTTCTACGAGTGCTCCATTGAAGGCTACCAAGACACTCTCTACGTCTACGAAGGGCGACAGTTCTACAAAAACTGCGACATCCACGGCACGGTCGACTTCATCTTCGGGAACGCCAAGGCGGTCTTCCAAGACTGCAATATCTACGCGAGGAAGCCCGGCAATGACGGGGCCGTCGTGATCACGGCGTCGAAGCGCGAGGGGCCCACGGAGGAGACCGGGATCGTGATACAGAGCTCGCGGGTGGTGCCAGATCCGGCGTCGAACCTCAGGGGGACGGTCGGATACCTGGGGAGGCCGTGGGGGGTGTACTCACGCGCCGTTTTCATGGAGACGGTGATCGATTCCTTCATAGATCCGTCCGGGTGGACGTGGTGGGACGGCAAGCAGCCGTCTTTCCAGAGTACTGTATACTATGCAGAGTATGGGAACACGGGGCCCGGTTCGGGGACGGCAAGGAGGGTGAAGTGGGGTGGGGTCCACCAGCTCATGACACCGGCGGAAGCCATGCCGTTCACCGTCGGCGTGTTTATTGACGGCAACTCATGGTTGCCGTCCTCCGGCGTGCCTTACAAATCCGGTCTCTAATCTAATCAATCATCACCGGTGGCAATTTTTTTTTCCTTTTCTTTTTTACTTATACAAAATAGTCATACATTAGCTTCTTAATTATTTCTTATAATCCGAGAATAAAGAGAAATAGATTAGAACAATCAAATCCGTTGTTACAAATTTTGGTCATTCAAGTCCTCATGAGTACACAAACTTCTTGAGCACAATTTTTTTTTTTTTACCTCTTCTTTTAAAGGTAAAAAAATGGTTAAAGAAAATCAGCAGAACACCAAAAACGCCCAAGCAATCTCCATTCCAAAACTACCCCTACCCACTGCTCTAAAGCACTTAAACCTCAGTGAAAATGGAAGCAGATGATGACAGCTACAGATAGAAACAGAGTGGATAAAACCAACCTCAAACTTCCATGAAGGGTTGCTGCAGAAGATGTTTTTTGATGCCTGAAATGCAGAGATGAATGTAAGATTTAATAGTAACTAACTAATTGGTTACCATGAAAGAGTTCAATTAAGAAAACAAAAAGGGTTGAATATATATATATATACTTCTGCATTGAAGCAAGGGCACCGCAGTAAAGAACATTCTCTGGAGCGGGGAGTTCGGTTTTGTTTCCGGTATCTTCCGGATTGGTGATTCTGAGGTAGGTTTCTTGGCCTAAGTACCATCTGTCAAGGTTTTCTGTTCTAAGGTTCCACACCCCAACATTGTCAAGAGATACCAACACAGATGTCCACCCTCCTGCAAAAACCTAAATATAAAAAAGATAAAGTGAGGTTGAAAAATGGAAAGAAAACTAAGATAGAGAATATGAACAAGAGAGCTATACAATATATTCTCACAATTGGTAAATAAATAGTATGAAACCTGTGTAGTTGAACGGGATATCGCATCCCATCTATTATATGATCCCCTGTTGTTCTCAGTCCATTCTCCATATCCCATTCTGCGCAGCATTCAAAATAATTACGTATTCATGCAAATATACTCATAATAAATGTCATTAGAAATTTGTTTAGAAGAGACAGAAATGTTGTAAACCATGTTCTGTTCATAAAGTAAACGAGCAATACCCGACCACAAAGAAAGAATAACCGCTCATGTGAAAGCTCTGAACAACACTGTCATTGTTCTGCAGTACAATTTCAATGAATCCCTTGTAAGTTCCGTCGATGATTGATGTGTCCATCTTAGGTGGTCTGTTCATGGGCTTGGTTGGGAAGTCAGGTTTGTAGTCGCCCGGAACATTGTATTCGTCAGCAAGCTTGATTGGAGTCTTGGGATTGACAAAGGATATCATGTTGTACGAGGTTCGGAGCTTCCCATCAATCATCAATGGTGGGAAACTCTTTAGGATGTAAACATCCGTGACATTAACAGAGCCGTAATGGAATGATCCTTGCGGGTTCGGGCGGGCTCCACTCGCAGATACATTTTGCCTAAAAGGGTAAAATGGGTAATATCATGAAAGTCGGTGTGGATCGCTAGATGATGAAATGGGTGAGGACTGAGACGAACCTGATGGACATGGCCTGATTTAAGGCATAGGATGTGTCGTAGACGTCATTGGGAGGATCCGGAAGAGGTCCAAATGCTTTTCCCATGGAGTTGGAATAGTGCAAGATGGCGACACCGGTGACATTCTGCCAAGTTGATTGGTTCACAAATCTTGGACTTGCGACGACATAGTAATCGCTGCTTGCGTTCTGATCCATTGTGACCAGAAAAGTGTAGGACTGCCCTACATGGATATCTATGCTACTAAAGTTCTGCTGTGAGGTGTAGGTTCCTTCTGTTTCTGCTAAGAGCAAGTTATGGTTTTGAATCCTAAAGTTCAAACATGTTGAGACTCCCACATTGTGCACCCGAACTCTATAAGTTTTGCCTGCAAAATGTTCCATACCTCTTGGTTAAGACTTAAGATCATTGAGCCAATGCAACATAAAAAATCATACATTATGGTCTCATGAGTGGGGTCCGGGTTGGGTGGGTGTACCCCTACCTTTAAAGTTAAAGAGATGGTTTCTGTTCCGGATTAGGAATCTCAAAGTAATTTTAGATTTCTAAAAGTGCTTTTGATTTTTCAAAGAACTTTGTTGCATATTGCTTTTTGCATATTGCTTTTATTTTTTGTCAAACAGAGCTTTTCAAGAATATGTAACTTTTAGAGAGAAAAAAAAAAGAACTTTCAAGAAATTGGCTTTTAACCATTGAAATCCAAACACACAAAGAAACTAAACATGAAATGATAGCAAGTTCCAAAGGATGAGGCTCTTTTTTTCTTACAAGGTCAACTGGCCATACATAGCTCAGACTGAAAATTGTGATTAACACCATGAAAATGACAAAATTTACCCCATTAATAAGCAGAAGCTCAACATTAAAGACATTATTATCGACAATATTGCAACAAGATACTAAAATGAGAACAGTTATAAGAACAAGACCTGGATCAACATTTATCGTTTCATAATCAATGCCATCTGGAACAAGCGAAGAGTTGTATTTGTAGGGTCCTTTGCCATTGATAAGGACCCCATCTGGCATTCCCAGCTCTTTACCAGCATCGAGGTCAGCCCGTAAAGCCTAACAATCAGCATTGAATTAGATTATTATACTTAGAAGTAATGTACTTTTGCAAAAAAAAAAAGAAGAAAGATTGAAAAGATAACAGAACAAAAGTGCTTAGATGAAGAAACACTTCATCATTAAAGCATTTACAGCAAGAGTTATTCCAAACAGGCTCAAGAACTTATACCTTGTGATTTCGGGTGTACCAGTCCCCAATGAATATGACTATATCCCCATCAGGAAAACCAAAAGGAAGACTGATAACAGGGCGATTAGTGATAATAAATGAACCAAAGCCACCAGATGCTCTCTGCATTAATGTGGATGGAAAATAGAACAAACTCCCAATTTGGTCCTTGACCTGAAACTGATAGGTCCAGTTCCATCGCGACGGGATAGGGCAATTTGTACCCCGAATTCCATCTTGCCAAGAAGAACGCCACATATGAACGCCCGACCTGTAAAATCAGTCACTCACCACTGTTAGAATATATTTAAATTAAACCTTTACTGGTTGGGTTGGTTCCTTACTGACAAGGAACAAAGAAAACATATCCCAATTCTTAAAAGCTCAGTCTTAATTAAATGGTGATTGTGATTTTGTAGGATCACCTATTGTGTTACTACTTGATTTTTTTTATGAAATTGCAAAACATTTTCAAGATATAGTATAAGTCCTTCAAATCCTTAGATCCAAACAGACACAAAAAGTTGCTCCTATCTTCCAATACCACATTGTTCAATAAAACATACCAAGTAACCAGAAGATCTTCATCCAGGTTGTTCCTCACATTAACCACCACATTGTCATTAGTTGTAACATTTAAAACAGGACCAGGAAATTTCTCATTAACTGCAATCACCTGTTATTCAGAGACAACCCAGGATATGTTGATAAATAAATTATCAAGAGAGAAAAAAAACTCAAAATATTTATCGAAGGCTAAAGCAGTTGTTTTCAAATTCTATGAAATCTGAGAATGAATCTTAAGAACAAAAACAAAGATAATACCCAACTATCATGACTATTAATTAAATAAGGTAATAAAAGGTTCCATAATATACTCCATACTTCCAAGAAAGTGCAAAACACAGCAAAAAGAAAGAAAAAAATAGCTTATTTGCCCAATTTTTTCCATCTTATCAGCATTATTGGATTATTACAAGAAACCCAGAGGATCAGTACACTTATATATACTCTCTTTGTCCCAATTGAAGTTATTTTACATTTCATTTATTTGAAAATTGATGTAATATTACGTAGTAATATATATAGAGTATATATTTAAGAACTGCATTAAATAAATATTCTACAAAAAAAGTCAGTACATCACTGTATTATTTTATCAACAAAAATAGACAAAGGAAGTTGATAACATTTGAGATTTTGTGGGCTGAATTTTTTTTTGAAGAGAGGAAGTATATAAAATACTCCGTATATGTAAGAACAAAGGAGACTGGAAATTACTCTAAACCCAGGAAAATTATAAGCTTATTTTGAGCTCGAGACTATTACCTGCTGAGGAACGCCGAGTGGAGACTGAGTGACGTAAGAGTACTCCAACTCGAAGTAGACAAATCGGTCTCCGGCGAAGCAGACGGTGAAGAACAGCAAAGCACTGAAAATGAGAGCCCGGCGGAGAGCACTCGTGAAATCCATTGATAAAGTTCCTGCCCGGAGCTTATTATTTCTTTCTTTTACATAACGGCCGCCGGTGGTCTCCCGGAGAGAAGAAGCAAGGAGAAACGAAGAGATTTAAAAGGAAAGAAAGAAAGAAAGAAGGAAAGAAAGTGTGTGCCCTGGAAATTCGCCACTTTGCTCGAAATGTGGGACGTGCGCTCCCAACCCGTTTATTTCTCACCTAAAATGACGATTTTGCCCAAATTGAATCGATTGCGATAACTGACAGTGAACAGTCAATGTGACTGGCTATCACTTTTTGTGCTTGTGAGTTTTTGAAATGTGTACGAAAAGTCAAAAACCAATTTTAAAATCCGAAATGCTTCTCGTCCCATAATAATCCTTTCTCAATTCATATTTCTTGATCAAAATTTATATTTGATACGGACAGTTAATTATGATATTTTAGTTAGTTATATTACTCCCTCTGTCCCTCATAGATCTTTTCAATAGCCCTTTTTTCTTTGTCCATAATAGATCTTCTCATTTCATTTTTTGACAATTAAAATACCACAACTACCCCCACTTACTTTATTTATTACATCTCACCCACCTCATTTAATACACTCCATCCATTTTTCATTAAGGGTATTATGGTAAACTTTCACCTTTTTTCAACTCTGCTTAAAAACCACCAAAAGTCAAAATGAGAACATCTTAGGAGGACGGAGGGAGTATTATTTAATAGTTATTTATTATTATTGATGGTTTAGGGTTTTAGTATGGGGGAGTAGAGTATGTTATGCTATATATATATATATATATATATATATATATATATATATATATATATAATATTTAAACCACTGGTTCGACCACTTGAACTACTGGTTCAACCAGTAAACCAGTGAACCAATACCTGGACCGGTTCGGTCTCTGGTTCGGTTTTTAAAACTATGCTCGTATCACATTTTAATTCTTTGTTATTTTGTTTATAGTTAAGAGTGGGAAAACTGTTTTGACATTATAATTCAGAATTGAACCATATTGTTCAAGCAAGTTAAGAATGAGTCCAAAATTTTTTCTTTGAAACTTGGGTAGATTTGGTCCTTTAATTTAACAAAATGATTTAATATATGTCATATGGACTACGGTTATTTATTTTTTATTCCAAAACATGAAATACGAATTTTTTTTAAAATACTCCATAAATTTCTATACATAAATTTAAATGTAGTGGAGATATAAAAATTTAGCATAACATACTCTACTCCCCCATAATAATTCTCATTCAAATCCAAACTAATGTGACACAAAGAACAATTTTGTTTGGTCTTTAAACAACTAAAAAAATGTTAGGAATTCTCTATTCATGCCTACATATATAACAATACAGATGATTTTATATATGGAGTAATAATTTGCACAAATATTGTGTTAAATAATATGGAGTACTCCCTAATCAATTTAAGTTGGAGTGAATCGACCTAAATAATTAACCTCCTGAGAACAAATAGAAAATCTCGACATAAAAACAACCATGGAAAAGGCTCCAAGCACCGCTCCAACACCCCACGCTCTATGATAATCACTTCCCATATTTGCCTTCACCGCCGATGACGGCTCTTCTTTGACGCCGTCATCCGTCCCCCACACGCCCCCATCTCCTTCCTCTTCTCCGTCACGATCCTCCGTCAACTCCTCCGGAACGTCGTAAACCTTGAACCCTAGATCCGACATATCGACCGATCCCGCATCGCCGTCGCCGCTGCCGACCGCCGCCGCGCATCTGAAAGCCATGTCCAATTCGGAGAGAATCTCGGCGATCTGGAGCAGGTTGTCCGGGTTTGCATCCGGCACGGACGACATCTCTGACGACAATAGCGCCTTGAGCGCCCCGAGACGCTCCTCCACGCCGTCCGAGAGGCGGTGGCGGTGCGGCGACTCCGGCGGGAGAGTGAACAACTCCACCACCGCCGTTTCGAGTTCCCTGAGTTTCTTTCGTAGCGTCGTGTACCTTCTCGCCATTGCCGGTTTCGTTATGAAGACGGAGTACTTGAAAAATCAAATCGGGTTTTTAAATGCGGAGTGTGGGTTTATTTTAGCGCCAAACTAAAGAACATGACGGTTGTTGGATTAGATGAGTTACTATCACAAAAAAAAAAAAAAAAACTTGGTTCATCTAATTGTAGTAGGCCGGGGACCAGATTTTAGGTTGGGCTATCTTACTTTGGCTTGCTAGGCCCGGGGGACCAGATTTTGAGTTTATACTCCGGGCATGTTTGGGAATAGCCTTAGAGATTAACGTTAGCGTTTTGGATAAAATCTTAACGGTGCAGATTACTTTGAAAACGCTAACGCTAAACGCTGCCCGTAGATAGCCTTTTCAAAACGCTAACGCTAATGGCTAACGCTATTCCCAAACAGGTCCTCTGTATTTCTTATGTCCATCGATTTTATTCTCTTTTTTATTTAATCTCAAAATTTACTTGTATCACTCTTCTTTATTTTCTCTGTAATGTAAAGAATACATGATTCATCATTTTAATTCTTTTTCAAAACAAATTTCAATTTTCAGCTATTTATTTTTTATTTTTTTAATGTTTTTTTGAAGTGTGTAAAGTGAGAGTGTACTAATTAATTTAGCACCAAGGAAGTGTTGTCTAGTATTTTGAACTAGACTTTGAATTAATATGTACTTAAGTACTCCGAATCACGATCTCTCCACCATACAATTTTAGGTCTAAGAAGATTAAACAATACTCCGTAAATAAGAAATATGTGGTGAGAAGAGTGATTAAGTGCAACTCTGAAATAAGTTTGGCGTACTCCTATCATTATTGTGTGGGACTTCTCACCATGCAATTTTTATCTATTCATTATTTTTTATCAACTTTTAAATTGTGTGGTGGAAAGACTTTGAAATATATTTGTGTATTCCCAACATTTTGTTAAACAATAAACAAGGATAAATATTAATCCATCAAACATGACACTAAATATGAATCGTTAATATGTGAAAACTTATATAAAAGGCTATGATAAATTGTAAAAAAAACAATAAAAACACCCATGTGAATTGATTGTTCAACACTTCAACTCATCATGAGGATGTGAAAAAGTGAGATAATTTTTTTAAAATTTGTGAAAAATTAAAATGTTAATGTGTATCTAATCCCAATTAAAATATATTTTGAAACAAGTAAAAAATTTAAGTGAAAATATTTTGTCTATCACTTTAACATTTTAAAAAATCATCTAAGGTCACCAAAGAAAACCTTTACCAAACAACGTCCTAAAATGAGTATCCCGTCAAGACGGTGAAATAGTTCGCTGACTTCGGTCACCAAGGCGATCAATAATTCCGGTACCGGATTTAACAGCTGTCCGTTCACTTCATCCCACTGAAGTTAGAGCCGCCGGAGAGTCGATGGGAATAATCAGGAACAATTTCATCTTCATATCTGGGACACTTTGCGGAATATACATCGCCCAGAACTACAATGTCCCCAACATCCGGAAAACCATCGAGGCCGCTTTGTTCAAGGCTAAAGTCGTCGAGGAGAAGTACCGGAAGCCCCCGAATCCCGGCGATTAGCATTTAGAATCATTCATAATCTCAGGTCACCGATCTATTAACTGTCTGCTTTGTTTAGAAATTGCAATCGACGTGAACAGATTTCATAAATAATTTTATGGTATGTTTGGGAATATGGATTTGGATTTCAAATCCGGATTTGGCCTAAATTCCAGGAAACTTAAGCATTTTAAATTTGGATTTGAATCAAATTCTTTATATTCAAAACAAAGCTTAATTTGAAATCCATGCACCTTCCCTTGTCATTTGAAATTCTGAATTTCAAATTTTGGAATTGAAATGCAGAATTGAAATGAAATGCTAGTTGCCAAACACTACCTTATGGTATGTTTGGGAACATGGATTTGGATTTTAAATCTGGATTTGGCTTAAATTCCATGTTTGGGAAACTTAAGCATTTTGAATTTGGATTTGAATCAAATTCTTTACATTCAAAACCAAGCTTAATTTGAAATCCATGCACCTCCCCTTGTCATTTGAAATTCAGGATTTCAAATTTTGGAATTGAAATACATGAATTGAAATGAAATGCTAGTTGCCAAACACTACCTTAGATTATAATTTGTGTGTTTGTCAATATTTGAGATTAAGCTTGACGTTTGATGTTTTATATGCCTGATTCTGAGTTGAAGTGTTAAGCTTTGGCTGCCCTGATTTGACTTGAATTTGGGGCTTTAGGGTTTATCCCTTTCATCTTTCCAGTTAGGAATGAAACTATAGTTAGGTTGAATTTGGTTCGTTCGAAGGGATTCAGATAGGTGGAGTCAATTGTCTAGATAGAATCTAGATCGTTGTGTTTGACAAATCTAGCTAGGTTGAATTTTATCTAGACAGTTGTTAGTAGGGGTGGGCATTCGGGTCCAGGAACCGCGGGTCGGAACCGAACCGCCAGGTTCGGGCCGAGTTAGGTCCGGGTCGTCTTTTCAAAAATTTAAAACGGTCCGGGTCGGTCCGGTTCCTATATATTTTAGGGTCGGTCCGGTTCCTCATTTTGAAATTGTTTGGGACCCGGACCGGACCGTTTAAATATACAGTATATCCGCCTATTCCAATTAATTTTAGTAACTCTTTCGGTCCTTCCATATTCCAATCACAGTGCAGAACCGCAGAAGTGCATAAGTCATGTTCAATAAATGAAGCTAATTTTCACTGAATTAGAAAAAAAGTGTATTATTGAATCAAAAGTCATTTGCATATTTTTGTGTGTGGAATATGGTTGATTTTAAAATTTTGTTTTTTGCAGGTTTTTTGGATTTTTTAGAAGCCATGAAAATTGTCAATTTTGCTCTTTTTGAAACCTATTGACATTATAATGCCAAAATGTGGTTGTCTTCTTTTTGTTGTTGTTGTTGGATGATCATGGGGTGTACACTTTACTCTCATGCTCCTCTTTGCCATTGTTTTTTTCATTTATTCCTCTTTTTTGAACTTTGAAGGCATTATTCTATAATTTCTATTTGTTTTGAAGAATGTTAGTACTATGACAGGTTCGGACCCGTTGACCCGTGGAATCGGCCCGTTTCAAACAAGCCGGGTTAGGTCCGGTTCCAATTTTAAAATTTTGAAAACCCGTTCCGGCCCGGACCGTTTTAATAAAAACAAGCCGAGTCCGGTTTATATAAATTTGGACTCGGACCGGCCCGTGCCCACCCCTAGTTGTTAGAGTAAGATCACATTGTGTTTGACAATGAACAAGAAACATATATTCGATAATTGTGGGAATGGGCATGCTTGCAGTCCTATTCTACTTCAATTTGATGCCTAACCCAAACAATGGAAGAGACAATCAAGAAGACGCTAAAAAACCTCACACTCATTCCATGTTGGGAGTACAACAACCTAAGTTTCACCGAGATGGGGACATGGACTTATACGGGGATGGGGTCAGAAGCGTGAAACGCCAAATTTTTTTCATAATTTATTAGGAGTTTGGGTGTGGGGGCGCCCCCAAGTACTCAAACGATGACGAGAATTGTATTGGGTGATCATTGATATGACACTGTCACGCTAATGCCTTCTGTATATGCAGCTATGGGCATAACCCCATAAACCAAACAAGAGACACCACAGAAATATGATTTTCTTCTCTTGTGATACTCTTCTTATTCCTCCTGTTATTGTTCTGCGCTTCTTCAGTTCTTCCACCTCTGCTTTGATGTATGTTTGTAATCTCACATTTGAACACCACATTAGTACTTTTCAAGTTCTTTCCGTTTGAGTTCATGACATATTAGACCTGCCCGGTTTGCAGCTCTCAAAAGCCTATTCCCAGTCTTATTAGACGCCGAACAATATTGAACAAACAGAGGATACCCAATTTTGATGATGTTCACTTTATATGCTCTATGCTCTTAACTTTTCCCATTCGAGTTCATGACATTTCATGTCACCTACTAAATTTTAATTTTTTCTTGAGTTTGCACGTGAGTCTCTCATAGTCTCATGTCATAAAGGGTGCTCGACTGCCTGGTTCATCCCTTAACCATGTGGTCTGGGGACTCGGGTTCGGTCCCTACGTCTGGCAATGAAGTGCATTTGAGTATCTCATAACCAATCTTTTCCCTCTTCAGAGAGCCCCGCGGCCAGGTGATTAGTTATCGCTGTCGGCAGTATAAACATTGGGTCATTGCACAATGACTTGAAAAGTGCGGAAAAAGTTGAGTGATCTCAAAGGTTATAATCTACTTGTTGGTCTTGCAAACATGGATTTTAGATTTGAATCACGCCAATAAAACTGAAAATCATTTCTTCTAGTTTCATAATCTTGTTTTAAATTTTCTTACTAAAAAAACGAGAAAAGTGCACCGTTTACACCTAATTCTTTGAAATTGCATGATTTACCCCTTAATTACCATCAAACTCTTTGAAAATTGCGCGATTTACCTTAAACATTAAAAAATGCACCAAATACCCTGAACAAATTAAAACGTAACACTGTTGGTCCTAAAATGCTAGATATGGAGTGTGTTTTACAAAGTACGATTCATATGGCCATTGTGAATTCTCTAAAGTACCTTGCCCCAATGTAATTGTCTTTGTTTAAATATTCAGGGATAAATCATACAATTTTCAAAGAGTTCGGAGTATTTGGTGCAATTTTTATTATTCAAGGGTAAATCATGCAATTTCCAAAAATTTTGGGGTAAACGGTGCACTTTCCTTTTAAAAACCCTAAAATCCCAATGAACCTTAGAGCCTTTTGCAAGTGTTGTGGTGAAGTCTAAACATGACTCGAATTTGATATCTCCTAATGTCACACCCTTCCACATGGTGTGTTTTGATATTTCTACAATTTGGGAGAATATCAATTTAGAATTTTGATACCCCATCAACTACCGACCATCCCGCTAGCTATTCACCCCCCATCGCCGGTCACCACCACCACCCTTGTTGGTCACCTCTCATGGCTGATCACATCTCGCCGTAAGCCACCTCCCGACATCGACTACTCATTGCAGGTTTCAGAGCACATAGGATATCATATCATCTTCTTAAACTTGCCAAATGGCCCTTTTAAAATAGTCTGCTTGTCAAATGTCAAGTGCCAAAAATAGCAGCATAAATCATATGATTGTGTACAGAAACGAAAGATGTGGGAAATTGTACACTCACTCTCGTCGGGGAATAAAGCCAAAGAAGTGTTATTTTCTGATCGAAAATGACGGACGAAAAGAGTGGAATCGGAATGGACAATGGAAGGCGCTGGCCGTTACACATTTTTTATCCACAAGGCCACAACCATACGTCCATACCTATGGGCTATGGCCCTACCTATCTCCTTTCATTACATAGGTACATTTTTTTTTAAAACTAAACTCTCTTCGAAATAATCGTCACAATTATTATTTTTATTTTTCAATACTTTTGATTATTTGTATGTTTCATTGTCGTCTGTTTGTATTAGTTATTTGATACGGAGAAAAATAAAACATTTTAATCACATCTTGATTTATACGGAGCATTTAGGTTGAACTTTTGATGTAGTTTGATATATGTAATTTTTATTTTTTATTATATATATTAAAATTTGTAAAAAGTTTATTTAAAAAGATACTCCGTATGAGATTTTATACATTGTTCGAAGTGAGATGATTATTTTGGGACAAAGGGGGTATATTTCTTTATAGAACCAATGTAGGATATTCATTTTCCCTAGAAAGGAAGGTTGCATTCAAACCCCCTTTCTAGGATCAGTAATAATGTGTTAAAATTTTAGAATAAACTCTTTTCATTTCGCTAAAATGACTTGCACCAAAAAAATTATTTTCTCAAACTCTAAAAAAATCATTAAAATATGATGAGTAGATGAAATTTATTTGAAAAAGAGACATTTGGGTTAGTAGACATTTTTTCATGTCTAGTTCTTTTGTACTACGGAGTATTTGGGACAACTCTTGCTACTTATGAAAGTATGAAACTATATAAAACTTAGCAAGAAATCCCATAGAATTTGTTACTCTGTATTATCGTGTCGTTCATGAGTATTTTTCTAACTTTGATTTTTTGTAGTCAATCTTTTTGATCTTTGACAAATGAATAAATAAAATTCGTAAAGAATATTGATTATATAAAGATATTTTGAAAATGTTATATAAAGCAAAACTAATAATATTGATTTTCTATCAATATCTAATATCAATTTTATTTTATTTAATTAATAGTCAAAGTTCATCAATTTTAGTTGCAAAAAGTTAAATTTAGACAAATACTGAAAGACATTACCACTATCAGTTCTTCCCAAATCCATATAAGAAGCAATCTAAAATAATACAGTTCTAATTACTACGTAAACAATGAAGATTACAATTTATGAGGAACTATTATTGAACACAGTACAAATGTACAATTACAAATTAATCTTTACCTCTGCAATTGGAGAGAAAAGTTTTCACTATTCAAGTTCTTGTTACAAATTAACAGCAATGAATATAATTTACCTGATCTTTATTTTACCATTCCCTCTAGGACAAGTTATAATGTGTTGCGCTCAAAAAAAAAGTTATAATGTGTTGATCTGAAATCTCACATTTACAGTGTCAGCTGGTAGAGAACCAGCTCTTCTGTTTTCCTTTTTTTTTTTGGTAAAATCGATTTCAGCAGATGAGATTCATGACACTACCAAACGAAGCCTTACGCGTCGTCACCGACCGCCGAGCCTAACCTCGGCTCGTCTTCGCCCGTGGGGTTTCGAAATTTATCAGCAACCTCAGACATGACGAGCCTAGTCAGCAACAAACCCGCGACGAGAGCGGCTGACATCAGCATTGTGAAAACGCCGTTCCAACTCTTGGCCGAAATGTACCCCGTTAGCAAAGGCCCGAAGGCCGCGCCGACCGAACCGGTCCCATCGATAATGGCGGTGACCGTTGCGAGCGCCCTCGTGTTTCCCCTCAACGAGCCGTGCGTCCCGAGGTCGGCGGAAACCGTGGTGGTGATCAACGCGTAGGGCCCGTTCACGAGCATGCCCGTGACCAACACGAGGGCGACGTTGACCGGCACGGAGACATGGCCGTAGCATCGGTACAAGAAGAGGGCCGGGATGGAGCAATAGACGAAGCTCGCGGCAGTTAGGGCTCTTGCGTTGAGGCGATCGGAAACGTAGCCGGCTAACACCCCGCCGACCACCCCTCCAACGTCGAACAACGTCGACAAGTTCCCGGATTCCTCGTTGGACAAGTACCGCCCGGAGATTTCGGTATGGCTAATGTAGAATGGGAGCCAATAGAGAAATGTGTAGGCAACCAATTTGGCAAAAAATAGGCAAAAAGCAAAAGGCGCGACGCCTGGGATTCTCCACGCCTCTACGAACCCCACGGCGAATTCGTCCGAGGCTCGGTCCGGTTTCAAGAGCGGTTCTCGTAATCCCTTCTCATTGCGTCCCTTTTCTAGGGAGGGAAAATTGTCTTCTTCGTCTCTATTAGCCCCGACCGACTCGGGGTCCACGGGTAGTAATAGGAAAACGACTAGGCCGGTGAAGGCAATGGACAAACCGGGAATGACCAGAGACCATCCCCAACCGAACCGTAACAAACCGGATGCGACCAAGGAACCGGTTATGTTCCCGATCGACGTGTGGGCATTCCAAATCCCCATTATAAGACCTCTCTTCTTCGTCTCCCCGAACCAATTCCCGACCACGGCAACCACCGAAGGCCAGCCCGTGGATTGGAACAACCCGGCAAGCATTTGGACTACCAAGTAGTAATAGAAATTATGGACATCCGCCCAATAACCAACTCCGAAAAGCCCGGTGAAGAGTCCGGTTCCCACCATCCCGACCGTCAAAAATAGCCTGAGGTCCATCCTATCACCCACATGACCCGAAAAGTACATACCGAGAGCGTACACAAAGAGGAATGCGACGTCGAGCTCCCCGAGCAACTGGGTCCCATTCGGGCCATCAAACGGAACCCACCCGTTCCCCACCGTCCACGTGGACTCCAACCCAAGATCGGACGGTCGAGGATCGAGGGCACTTTTTACAATGCTAGTCGTCTTTCGTGTCGCGTGGTACGCGGCGTATGCGAAAAATGTGACAATCAAAACAATGGCTTGGTGTGTCTTGTATGAGAGGGGTGACTTCTTTAGGCACTTGATGAACTTCATCCCCAATGGTTGATTCTTGTGGCTTGTCCCATGGTTTATTGGAGACCCCATTAATGGCTCTTGTATATGATGAATCCACTAACAATAATAATCCTGAGATAAAGATACAAATTGAAATCAACTGAGGATATAAGTGTAAATTCACACCACCATTTCAATTTTCAAACCATCCCACTCAAGCATACCTTAATCCAAGAATTTGAAGAGATCATCAAAAACATAAACTCTCCATTAAGCCTTTATAAGTAATTTCACAGGTTTTGATAAATAACTAAAAAGCTACTGAAAACCAAAGTCAACAGGTTTTGAAACTATGCAAAAAAGGGCAAGAAATATTTTATACTCTTAACACAAATCAATCAAGAAACAGACCTTTGTTTGGTTAGATGGATGAAAATTGACTTTTTTATCCTCTGCTATTCCTTTGAGTGTAAATTTCCTCAACCTGTATGTACAGGGAAGACTTTTTCTGCAGCTTTTCTTTTTTTCTTCTGGGAAGACGAAGGGGAATGAAGGTTTCTTTTTTCTCAGGAGCCTTCATTTAAAGTGGACTGGAAGAAATGGACGACTTAAATCCCACAAATGCCCTCGTTTGCTTTTCAATTTTACTATTGGACCGTGGCTTTTTTTAATGTTGGGTATGACTGATGGTGACATTTTGGTCATTTTGTAAGGATGACTTAGATAAAAAAAATATTCTACAGGAATAAAAAAGAAAAATTGATGATTATATAGAGACTTGGAGGCCCTCGAAATGAAAAAAAAAAAGAATATTCGCATATACTGGGTTACTCCCTAAAAATAAGAAAGGCATTATTCTTTGCTCTCAGCGTATATTCCCTTTGATGGGATCCCACTGGGACTCTATGAGAGTATCTTAGCTCAGCTCTTTACAAAACAAATCAGGAAAGGTGAAATTTGCATTATATTATACGGAGTATTAAAATATACTACGGACTAGGTATGTTATTTTTTAATGTAGTATTTAAAATTTTTTATTCCTTAAATAGTATTTGAATAATGTTTAGTAATAGAAACAATGTCCACTGATGATGGATATTTAATTTGAACAATATCGAGTGGCAGTGAATATTTATTTAAACAATGACTGGCGGATAATGACCAGTGGTACTAATTGGGATACAAAAACATATATTACTCCGTACTATATTGGAAAAGTCATTATATTTTATTACTATTTAGGTAAATTACAGTATAGAATTCTATCAAAAGTGAGATAATGAATTTTTTTATTTCTTTCATCCCGAACCAAAACCGACCTGATATCAAACGGTATGTGATCATAATATAAAAATTTAAAATTGGTTATCACAAATTGGACTGTTCAAAACTACCTACGAAGTATGTCAAATACTTAATTTGTATACTTCATCTTTTTTAATATTCTTTTATTGTTAATGTCTATGTTTATTTGTATGAAATATATGTACACCCATAATAATATTCATGTGGTGACATCCTATTATGACCCATTTGCTAAAGGGAAAAAAATGGGACACATTTGACGTTATATGCCCACGTCGTCCACTGGAGAATGAAACGACAATGCTCTGCTACCCACAAATGTTGGGACAATATATATACAAAAAACTGCTGCTAGGTACCCTTTATTTCTAAATAATGACTGCTGGGTACCTCTAGTTTTTAAAATATACTTATGAGGTACCCTACAATACTAAAAAACTAATTGAAAGGTGACTTTCCATCCATTGCTCCGTTATCTCCAACTACATCCGTCATCATCATCACCATCATCATCATCATCCCCTCTTCATTTAATTCGCCCCTGCCTTCATCATCTTCTTCTTCTTTTTCCTTTTTCCTTTTCTTCCTTTTTTACTTTTCTTCTTCCTCCAATCCACCCCCACCCCACTCTCTCCCATAATTTTCTTTTTTTTTCTTTTTCTATTATTATTATTATTATTCAAAATTAATTACTCCGTAGTAATTTCACACCCTAAAAAAAGTAGTAAATTTATTACTCTAAATAGTGATAAATATCAAGTAATAAATAAGAATAAGAATACAAGAAGAAAATAATAATAAAGAAATAATATTTATAATAAATATTCACTCCGTTTCATAAAATTCTTCTCCTTTTGTTTTTTACCAATTCCTTAAAATACTTCCACTTTCTATTAAAAATCCACTTTTACCCATATTTTTTCATACATCATCTATCACATCATACTTTTTCACTAATAATCAAACTATCACATCTTACTTTTACCCATCACATCAAGGGCAGAATTGAAAAATCAACCAAAATTACACTTTCTTTATTTTGACCTAAAGTCAAAATAGAAAGGGTTTTAAGGAACGCATGGAGTAAGATGTGATGGGTAAAAGTAAGATGTGATAGTTTGATTATTAGTGAAAAAAGTATGATGTGATAGATAATGTATGAAAAATATGGGTAAAAGTGGATTTTTAATAGAAAGTTGAAGTATTTTAAGGAATTGGTAAAAAACGAAAGAAGAAAGGATTTTATGAAACGGAGTGAGTATTTATTATAAATATTATTTCTTGTCCTATTGACATCCAGTGCGGATGGCCTAAGAGCATGGGCAATGTGGTATACCATATCATGCCTACTGATGCCTCACTTCCACGTCACCATGGAGAACACTATTGCCATGCGTGGATAGAGCATGACACTCTTCTAGTCTTCTTTGGAGTCACGAGCGTTGCAATCTTGCACCTATTTTTTTTTTTTCTTTTCTTTTTTTTAAGGATAAAAATCTGTTAATTTTTTTGAGTAAGTAGTAATATTGTTATGATAAATTAAAAAAGTATAATAACTTTTAATAATTAATATATGTCAAGAAATGTAAAAAGATAATTAAAAAATAAATTGCCATTGTAAGGTATGACCTTCCACTTAATTTTTACGCTGACTAGATTATTTTTCATTGGTTAAAATATTTCACGTCAGCGTATGACATTCCACTCATTTCTTGACATTGTCCATGCTCTAAAAATACATCGCCACGGATAAAAATTTTTAAAATTAAAATTTACTTCTAAATAAGATATGGATTTTGTGTATTTTATAGCTCAAGCATTTCTCTTACAAAAATGAGTTTGACGTGCCATAGCATTGTTGACTCCTAAGTCCTAATACTCCCCTATCGACTCACCTTCAACGCATCATCTACAAATCGTCTGCCGGATTATATCACGGAGTTTGGATTGCCGGAGTTGACGCGATCCCGACTGTAGCACGGCAATTCAGTGCCGGATTCAAGGTACGAACTGCTGCCGAGTCCGACATTCAAGTTAATTGTTTTCTCTCTGACGCGGGAGATTTTGCGGTGCGTTTTTTTTCTTTGTAGAATTTCGGGGTTTAACGGTGGAGATCTGATGGCGGACGGCGGAAACCCATCTAGGTATGTAAAGTTGACAAAGGATCAGACGCCGGTCGAGGACATCAATCCCGGCGAGCTCAATATGCCCATTGATGTTCATCAGGTTCGTCAAAAACGATAACCTTCTGTATTGATCTGTAAAGATGTTTACAATGGTGAAAATGTAAATCAAAATTTAAATGGCGGTCTAGTATATTTATCTCCTGTTTTTTACTGCTCAGGCTCAGTTTTGGGGTTTGGATGGTATTGGAGGCTGATGCTATATCTTGATATATTTCATCTGTTCCAAAACTTTGCCCCATACCATGTTTGGTATCATTTGTGTAGCACAGATGAATCATTTTCTAGTTCTCAGTAACATTGTGTCAATCGAGATATACGTTAAGCCTTCCAAAACCCTCCATCCAAACTAGACCTTAGTTGGGTTTTGGAGACGTAGGTTCTGTAAGAATTAGTAACTTGATAAGTACGGAGTAGTTTGTTTTCATTTTCTGAACACTGATACAGATAAAATGAAATTTGAAATGTTTTATAATCACATTTGATGTTAGGGATGTGAAATTTGAAGCCAATAAACCCACCTTGGGGGGGACAAAAATGTATTCACCTTTTTTCTTAGACCATAGCATATCAAGTACTCCATAAGGACCATAACATACCAACATTTTAGCCATTGCCCATGACATGATTATTTCTTACTAAACTTATAAACCTCTTACAATTTGATTTTTCAAGTAAATCAAGTTCTCATCTTCATCCCACAAAAAAAACCTGCATTAATGTTGATTTATCTGCATAAGTGGTTCATGGAATGCACATACTAATTACTAAATAAAAATTGGTTGGGAAATGCTACTACAGGTTGGTTGTTACACAGTATACGATCTTGATAAACCAACTATGAACAAAAATCAAGATTATAAATATGTCATGTGATGATGTGAATGAAGATTAAGCACTTTACTTAAAAATTTGATTTTTTTTCTTTTATCAATTAGCAGTAAACATGTCCCCAAGTGCAATGGAAAAAAAGGTTTTATCTTTGGATGTAACTCTCCTTAGGTTGGTATGCTATGGTCCAAGAAAAAAGCTGTATATTTTCGTTCCCAAAGATGAGTCTAGTGGTGTCCAAATTTCCATTATGTTATTTCTTAGATATTTATATAACTATACGCTTGTGTATATGTGTGTATCAATGTTTAGCCGTTCAAAACCCTCTATCCAATTTGATCCCTAGGGATCCAAAAACTCTGACTCTTAGACCTCTATCCAAAATGGCCCTTAGGGACCCTAGGACTGAACAAACATTTTACAGTTTACAGAGCATTATATTGAAAAGTGACACAAGTAAACTGCAGATGGAGTTTTTTTTTTTTTTTTTTGGGGGGNTTTTGGGGCAGGTAGAACATATATTACTGTATGCCAGGTGTGACTCTCAATGCTTCAAGTCTTTTTATTTATGAGATCTAATGGATGGTGGGAGTTTAGTCAGATGACTATTGGCACTGTTAAACTAATTGCCAATGCTTACAGTATCTGAATGATTTTATGTAAACTGTTGGATAAGCAATTAAGCATTCTGGGTGGTTATTTGTAGCAAGAAATACTAACATGAAATGTCTCTAGGAACCATATTTTTCTTCATATACATTATGCTTTCAAATTCCATATCCATCACATGTGATTGATTTGGCAGTTATCGGCTCGCAAGTGCAATGAATGTGGGCAGCCTTTACCTGAAAGTTTTGCACCCCCTGCTGATGAGCCGTGGACAACAGGGATCTTTGGATGTACTGAAGATATGGATAGTTGTAAGTTTCTCTTCTGAAAATTAGGTTATGAAGAGTTTCATATTGCTCGCACTATTATCATGCAGTAGCATATACTACGTACTTCTATAATTATATACTCCGTACTTATATTGTGTTATACTTTCAGTGTTTCACGTTGATATTAGTTAGGGATAAATGCATTTGGAAGGTTGAAGTTTTCAATTGTTACTTGTCTTATAAAAGTATTCTTAAACAGTGCAGTCTCAATTGATTCCTGAAGCTTAAGTCTTAAACTCAAGTATATGAAGTGTACTCCTAGTTTACTAGTACATTATTACCCGGCAGTTTTAGTTCTCTTATAAACACCCTTCATTTATATTAATCTCACTTTGTCCAAAAAATAGAGGTCTTTGTGTATATGTTAGTAAATGGAATGCATTTGATCAATTTCCATCACTTCAACCTCTTCTAGGGCAGAGGTTGGTAGTTGTGCAGTGATATGCTTCTAGTCAAGCACTCAACTACTAGCCACTACAAAAACATATTTTGTGAGAAGACAATATCAATGAATCTCATTTTATGTAACTCACAGAAAATGCTAGGAAAAGAAAAAAGAGAGGTGATTGAACTAATTCCAACAAGTTATTAGAATAACTGATAGTGGAACCCACCCTTACAAAATGAACATGATACGCTTCTTTATTACAGAAGGAATTGGCTACATTAAACCTCTCCCTTTATTTGGGTTAAATGTTGTCCTGCAATCACTTTTACAGGTTGGACAGGACTTTTTTGCCCCTGCGTCCTGTTTGGGCGTAACGTTGAGCAATTGAGAGATGATACTCCTTGGAGCCGTGCCTGTATTTGCCATGCTGTTTTTGTGGAGGGAGGTATTGCTCTTGCAGTAGCAACGGCGGCATTAAATGGCATTGTGCTTGATCCCAGGCAAGCCTTCCTTATCTGTGAAGGCTTGGTCTTCAGTTGGTGGGTGTGTGGAATATATACTGGGCTATTTCGGCAATCACTTCAAAAGAAGTATCATCTGAAGGTTATATATTTTCTTCTCTTTAACTTAAGGACGTGATTGGATCATGGAAAAAGCTGGGGAAGGGAAAAATATGTGAGGGAAAGTTACTCTCTTATGTTTGGGTTTATATTGGAAAATGCAGATCAAAATGAGAAGTAATTAGTTTCTTATTTTCTATCCGAATTTCCCTTTTCTTCCTATTTTCTTTCCCTTGCACTTTCCGAACTGACCCGTGATATTATTGATATTTTGGATGGCAGAATTCCCCGTGTGACCCCTGCGCGGTGCACTGCTGCATGCACTGGTGTGCCCTGTGCCAGGAGCATAGAGAGATGAAGGGACGTCTATCCGACGATAACGCCATCACACCTATGACCATAGTCAACCCTCCACCTGTCCAATACATGACTCGCACTTCCGACGATGCTGGTGGTGATGGTGGTGGCCATGGCCATGGCCATGAATCCTCTGCTGCCGGCCACACAAACCTTGAGATGCAACCTCTGTGAAAGCCTACACAGTTTCTAGTCTCCTCTCAGGAACAGACTTGTTTGAAAAAGGACCAAAAGGTACTACTGAGTAGTACTATACCAGTAATATACTTACTACAAAAGACCATTGAGTTGCTCTTTTGGTGGTAATATCAGCTATTTTTCATGCTTATATACTCCTTCCTCCTGCATATAACATTTCAAATTTTTTTAGTCAAATTGAATAACTTTAAGACCACGTTTGGTACACGGGATTCAAGCCATGAAATCGAAATTGGAAACTTCAATTTCTCTTCGAATTTTTTGATGAATTCCTATACCATTTGTTAGCACAAAAATATGTGAATTTGGAATTAGAAAATTCAATTCCATCCAACTTCAATTTCAATTCCATCAATTCCGTGCACCAAATGTGATCGTAAGTCTTTATTTTTCAATTACATAAAAATCTAAAGAATATGGAATGAAATCGTGTTCATATTGTTATGTAAGGTAATTTTTATTAATTGATGATTAAAATTTGTACACTTTGGTTCGAAAAAAATCTAACATACGAGCTCACGTGCTTACTGTTGGTTCTTTACCAATGGTAATTTTTATGTAATTGATCAATTTTAATTATTTTAATTGCAGACACTTTTTTCTAAAATAAATTAATACTTGTAAACAGTAATTAGTACGGTTTTAGCGACATCAGACTCAGAATCGTGTTACAGGACTCTTCATTAGATATTCAAGAGAAAATAAATATACAGATGGAGTTGTTAATTAACTGAGAGTAGAGATCGAATTGATTTATATCACCAATTTTCATGTGAAGTAGAACTAAAAAGAAGTAAAATTCGAGGGTTTAATATTCCACGTCCCATAAATTTTTCAATCTCATATATTTACACAGGATAAATATATTTTTTGTTCTTTATCCCCAGTTTGTGAAAGTCTTACCAAATTTTATTTCTTCCTGCGCAAAACATTTGATATTAGTTTTAAATACTAGATTTTTTTATTTACACCAATATTTAGAAGAGGGAATAATTAAATTGCGAGCATTCAATATAAAAAAAGATGTGTAATATAGTACCAAGTACGTGTTTTATCCCATCTATACTTCTTTTGGTTACTTTATTATAAACTAAATAAAATTAGTACATATATATATATATATATATATATATATATATATATAGTTATTTTACGAGTCCTAAATAGTACGGAGTAATTCTCTCTTCCGGAAAAAACAAGATTCTTTTTCAGTGGCGCCTGCCGCCGCCGTGCAACTGTGCGAGAAGACTCCGACGATGACGATGCACCCATCTGCAGCACCGACGAGCAGCAGTGCCTACCATCACAAATGGCAAAAGAAAACACCTTACAGGAACTACAACCTTTACGGCGACGGAGACAATGAAAAAGAGCACATGGAAGAGATTATTCTTTTCGAGGATGGTGACATGAAAGGGTTTCTGAGGGACAAGATGAAACATAAACCCAAACAACGAAAATGGCGCCGCCACTTCTCAAAGTGTTTTGCGTTTTTAAAGCTAATGTTTTTCATCAGGTAGCGGAGATAATTAATGTTAATTGAATATGTTGTTCGATCTCAAACAAAGTCGAATTCTTGTTTTAAATTCACAATAGGGTTTTAGGTTTAAAATTTGTTATTATGAGTGTAATTGTCATATGGTTGGGGAGGACTTTTATTTGTACATTCTTTGATGGTTTTTAATTTGTTGCATATATATAGGTGGAGTAATATTCATAATAGCAACAATTTACTCTTCTGTCTCACAATATTTTACTCAAACTAGATGAGTTTTAATCACAAAATATTAAGTTCACATACATTGTATATTAAATACTCCAAAAAAAATTTGATACTCCCTCCGTTTGGAAAAACCCTCCCATTTGATTTGAGAGCAAAAATAAGGAAATGTTAAATTATAGTTGATTTCCAATTTTGCCCCTGATGTGATGGATAGATTATTGGAGAAAAAGTATGATGTGATAAGTAGGGTATGAAAAAGTAAGGGTAAAAGTGGTTTTTTAATAGAAAGGGGAAGTGTTTTGTTGGAAGTGGAAAAAATGAAAGAGGAAGTGTTTTTGAGAACGGAGGGAGTAGTATTTTTTTGCGGTAAATTTAATATAACGAAACCATTTTTGTAGTAATATCATATAAAACCTTTTAATTGATGGTCACAGTTTTAAAATACCAAAGTAGTATTTTTTTTATACGGAGTTACAATAATCTTTGTAAGATTGTTAATTTTTATTACGGAGTTTTTAGTAGTTTTTATTATTTTGAATAGCTTCTTAAGTCTACAAGGATTGTACTTGTATAGAAGTTTATTTTCTTGAAGTATATCAAATGTTTTCCATGTATAGCAGCACTTGGACTTTAGTAACACGAGGTCTTTTGTATTGTACTCCATGTATTTCTAAAAAAACCTTTATTAGATTCATTTCTAAAAAAATTAATGATTTATTTAATTGTATACAAAGTAATATATATAACACAAATTTATTGTAATTGATGTTTAAAGTTTGGGATCCAAAAAAGAGATTAAACTAAATGAATATTATGAAACGATTAGAGTTATACACATATACTTCCTCCTTCTCAAAATGAAGGTTACCTTTCATTATTTGTTTATCCCAAAAATACTTCTACTCACATATAAAATGCCTTAAATTTCCTATATTTAAACTTTATTATGGGTAGAAATGGTTTTGAAAGTTTTTTGGCATTTGAGACGATATAAATGAATTTTATGGGCCACTTTTTCGAAACAAGTAACTGGGCCGAAGAGTCTCGATCGAAGATGTAATCAAAGCCCACCTTAAACATCCAGCCCAACACATCTCCACGATGCATCCAATCATCGAATGCCACGTGGGTTGGCGGTTAACTTTTTGAATCCGCCCCATTCAAACCTCTCCACTAATGGGTTGCAATTGCTAACCGAAACCTCGCAACTCCCTATTTATCTGAGGAAGTTTCAAAAGAATAATAAAAAAAAAAAACTGTTTCGACCAAACAGAACCAATTCGGAGAGATTAAGAATAATAAAGAACAGCAATCAATCCTATGAACACTAGTAATAATAGAGTGTTCTCCAACAACTTCAATTGGACATCTCACTACAACTCCCTCTCAATGGCTTCCATTCGCTCCGGCCTCAAAGACTGCGTCAACCCCGACACCCTCCGCGCCTACCTCGCCGAGTTCCTCTCCACCTTCTTCTTCGTCTTCGCCGCCGCGGGGTCCACCATGGCCTCCCGTAAGTCCATCCCCTCTTTCTACATTTTTTTGGCCATGTACAAATTTTTGAATTAAATAAATTCTACATTTTTTTTTGTACGTTTCAAAGTAATTAAAGGTCAATAATGATTTTTTTTTTGGGTAGGGAAAATGTCGCCGGAGGCGGAGGCGGATCCGGCGAGCCTGGTGGGGACGGCAGTTGCGAATGCCTTTGCTTTGACGGTGGCGGTTTACATTTCGGTTGGTGTCTCCGGCGGCCACGTGAATCCGGCCGTCACTATGGCTAGGGCCGTGTGCGGCCACGTCAGCATCTCCGTGGCCGTCTTTTACTGGACGTCACAACTTCTTGGCTCCGTCATGGCTTGCCTCGTCTTAAAAGTCACCACTGTTCAACAGGTAGTTTTTTCAATTTCATTCATTCATTTATTAATTCAACAATTAATAATTCCTTCGTTTAATTTAATTCTTTGCCTAATTAAATTGCATTTGGTTAAATTAATTAGTTCCGTCATTAGACCTTTGTTGACCTAAAAGTCTTGGAAGTTAAATTTTATTGTTGATCAATTCAAAAAAAAGTTAACGTACAACTTTCAAACAAATAAATTTTAACTATAGATAAAAATTTACAATGAACTAAAAAAGTGAAACAATATTAAATTATTGATATTAAAAATATTTTTATGTAATTCCTCCGTCTTTAAAAAAATATCCATTTCATTTTTTATATTAGGCATTCTCAAATACACTTTTATATTAGATATTTATAATGTCTAAGATTCATCATATATTTCTCTTTTATTATGGGCAGAGTCGGCAGACGTTCAGTGTGTTTTAGATATTTTAGATGGTATAGAAGCATTTTATGGGTGTGCAAAAAATGAAAAAAGAGTGTTTTTAGAGACTGAAGGAATATTATTTTTAATAATATTTGCTAATATCAAATTATCATACTTTTACTAATTTTGGTCTTTTATTATGAAATGGTGTTACAGCATGTACCATTGCTTGAGATCCCGCAAGAAATGACGGGATTCGGGGCATCAATACTGGAGGGGGTGATGACATTTGCTTTGGTGTACACTGTGTACGCGGCGGGCGACGCCAGAAGGGGCGCCGTTAGCGCGGCGGGCCCGCTGGCGATCGGTCTGATTGCGGGCGCGAACGTTCTGGCGTCCGGGCCGTTCACGGGCGGGGCAATGAATCCGGCTTACGCGTTCGGGACCGGCTTGGTTGGTGGAAGCTTCCAGAACCAAGCGGTGTATTGGATCGGGCCGTTGATTGGTGGCGTTGTTGGTGGGGTAATGTACGACAAGGTGGTGTTCCCAGTTTCTGAATCGCCCGACTCAATGAGGGGGTTGACTGAGGTTGGGGGTGTTTAGGGTATTTATGTTTTTTTTATTAAATGTAATAACATCTTAACTAAATCATGGGTCTAGTACAAGTGTGTATTATGATGTTTTTTATTTAGTCCTTGGATATAATAGTGGTTATTAGTGTTTCTTTGTTCAAATTAAACGTCACATTCTATATTTCTAAAGTGTTTATGTTATCATATGTATGTATCGAGTTTGGTTTTAACATGACTACATATGAAAGATTCATGGAGCAACAAGGGAAAAATGAAACACACAACCATGTTCAAAAAAGTCTTCCAACAAGCTAAGCAATTCCCTAGTGAAATATCCTCAATTGTTTTGGCCATTAACTTTGTAGTAGAGCTAGAAATTTATTGATAGATAATACTTTTATCTTGTCTCAATTATATTCCACATTGAGAGAGTAAATTGTGGGGCAATAACAATTGATCACCCCAACTTATCAAGACTTTCAAGAAGAGTAACCATGAGATGAACGTAATATTCCATTTCTAAATCTCACTAAAAGAACAAAATTGTACTCTATTTGTCTCTCTCTCATAATAAAGTTATTCCCTACCTTGTTTTATGAATTTTTATTAAAAAAACCTACTAAATAAGACTAAAACATTGATCTTATAACAAAATAAAACCTCCTGTGTTTTATCCACTGAATATGAGTGCGAGAGTATCTCGTTAGGACTCCTTTGAAACAATTTTTTTTTATGGTTCGGCAACAGTAGTGCCCAATTTTTCTCACACCAAATGAACAAGTGGCCCAAGTTTTGCAGCCCAGCACATTGGTAAAGGAGGCCCGGCCATGAAAACTCGGAAATTCTCTCTCTCTGAATTCAAATAGATTAGAAAATGTCTTTCCCGCCTCTTTCAATCACTGGCCCCATTTCTGTGCGAGCTCTCTGGCGATTCACTTCGTTTGGGGCTTTGATCTCCAGAAGAGATCCGAGATATCTTTTCTAGGGTTTCGATTTTGCATCATCCTCCCGATCGATTGCTCTCTGGTCGCAGCAATGCATATCAAGGAGATATGCCTGGAAGGTTTCAAATCCTACGCTACGCGGACGGTGGTTTCAGGATTCGACCCGTTTTTCAATGCAATTACGGGCCTGAACGGGTCTGGCAAGTCCAACATTCTGGATTCCATTTGCTTCGTTCTGGGAATCACGAATCTGCAGCAGGTTAGAGCTTCCAATCTCCAGGAGCTGGTCTACAAGCAAGGCCAAGCCGGAATCACCAAGGCTACTGTTTCTGTAATTTTTGACAATTCCGATCGTAGTAGGAGTCCCTTGGGGTACGAGGATTGTCCTGAAATCACTGTCACTCGCCAGGTGAAGCCTTTTCTTACTAATTTTACTAAAATAGATGTTTTTGGTTATTGAATTGCGGTGTATAGTAGCCTGTACAGATGTGTTGTTGTTTTGTGTTTAAGAAATTTGTCAATGTTTGAAAAAAATAAAATAAAATCAGTTGCAAACAATTGTAAGGAGTTAGATATTCATGTGCAGATTGTCGTTGGTGGGAGGAACAAGTACCTAATCAATGGCCACCTAGCGCAACCAAATCGTGTGCAGAACCTGTTTCACTCCGTGCAACTTAATGTGAACAACCCCCATTTTCTTATAATGCAAGGGCGCATTACCAAAGTCCTGAACATGAAACCTCCTGAAGTGTTGTCCATGCTCGAAGAGGCTGCAGGGACAAGAATGTATGAGACTAAGAAAGAGGCTGCACTTAAAACACTTGAAAAGAAACAGAGCAAGGTGGATGAGATTAACAAGCTCCTTGACCAGGAGATTCTTCCTGCTTTGGAGAAGCTTAGAAAAGAAAGGTTGCAATACGGGCAGTGGGCAGACGGGAATGCAAAACTGGATAGGCTAATGAGGTTTTGTATTGCCTATGACTATGTCCAAGCTGAACAGATTAGGGATAATGCGGTTAAGGGCCTGGAAGAAATCAAAGCTAAGATTTCTGAAATTGATGGTAATGCAGATATGATGCGTGAAGAGATAAAGCTACTGGAAAAGAAATCATCAGAACTGCAGGCTGAAAAAGAGGCAAACATGAGTGGAGAAATGAAAAGTTTGTCCGACAGAGTTGACTGTCTTTCACGTGATCTGGTGAAGGAAACCTCTGTGTTTAGAAATAAAGAGGATATTCTTGGGACTGAGAAAGATAATGCCGAACAGGTAACAAGGGTAAAATGCCATATTCCGTCATTTGTTCTGTTGCGCATGTATTAAATTCATTATTTTGGGTTTTCCAGATGGAGACAAACCTTGAAGAATTGAAGCGTTTGGCAGAAGAAAAGGCTGCTGCTGTACAAAATGCTGAGGCTGGAGCATCTGATCTAAAGAAAACTGTTCAAAATTTATCAAAAAATCTTGAAGAGCTCGAGAAGGAGCATGAGGTGAAGAGTATGAAACAGTTTCATTATGTTCATGTGTATATATTGCTCTGGAATTAAATGAGTCCACCAACTAAAGGGTGTACAACTCACTATCTGTCATACTGCAGGGTGTTCTAGCAGGCAAGAGCAGTGGCAATGAGGAAAAATGTCTTGAGGATCAACTAAGTGATGCCAAAGTTGCAGTTGGAAAGTCTGAAACAGAGTTGAAACAGTTGCAAACCACAATAAACCATTCTGAGAAAGAATTGAAGGAGAAGAAAACTCAGCTGCTCTCTAAACGTGATGAAGCTGTTGCAGTTGAGAATGAGCTCACCACTCGAAAGAAAGAAGTTGAAAACACTAAAAGCACTTTGGAATCTCTGGGGTACAATGAGGAACAGATGGAAGCATTACAAAAGGTATACACAGTGTCTGTCACAGTTGCTCAAACATTTCCACCATATTGGAATATGTGTTTGAATTTAATTTCTCTGAATGATTCATGCTGTCAGGATCGTTTGATTGAAGTAGAGATGATTCAGAAGTTGAAGGAAGAAATCAGTGTTGTATCTCCTCAATTGGCTAACGTTGACTTCACATACAATGACCCTGTGAAGAATTTTGATAGAGCAAAGGTAAAAGGTGTGGTTGCTAAACTCATTAAAGTGAATGATAGTTCTGCCATGACTGCCTTAGAGGTTAGTTTCATACTTGATTCAGTAAATGTATTTTAATCTTTCAGGGTAATGCTTAGACTTTAGTTTTAGGGGTGCTTAATTTTAAATTCTCATGTAGGTTGCTGCTGGTGGAAAGTTGTACAATGTTGTTGTAGACACAGAAAACACTGGAAAACAGCTTCTTCAAAATGGTGGTCTTAGGAGACGAGTAACTATTATTCCTCTAAACAAAATTCAAAGCCATCCTGTCCCTCAAAGAGTTCAAAGTGCTGCAACTAGACTCGTTAGTCACTGCACTCTGCTATTCCGGTGCTTGATTATATGAGTTAAACATTATTCTTCTGCAGCATTGTGATAAGATGATTGTTCTGCTTCTTTTTTCAGGTGGGTAAGGGCAATGCTGAAGTGGCTCTTCTTCTCATAGGATATGATGAAGAGATCAAGGTGCCCTTTAATTGTTCTTTATTCCTTCAATAGTGTTCTGCTGACTCGTGTCTCTTAGGGCTGTATCAACAAATATGTTGGAATTCACAACAAATTATCAATTCTTTTTGGTTCTCTAAATAAGCCTCTTACTATGTTTTCTATGAAAGTAAAAATGCACATGTGAACATTACATTCTTATTTTAAATAGTAACTATTTCTTTAAATCTGTGCATTGCAGAGTGTGATGGAGTATGTATTTGGATCAACCTTTGTTTGCAAAACCCCTGATGCTGCAAGGGAGGTAACATCATAAATAGCAGCATCTATTCATTTGGCTCAATTACATTTTTTATTTTCATTGTTTGAACTTACAGCAAGAAAATATGAACTGTGAGCATTTTTTCAGAAAGTCAATTAAGACTATTTTGTTTTGTATGGTCTGTAAAATGATTAAAACTTGCATCATAAAAAATGTTGTAAAAACATAATAAAATTGCTCAGTTGAATGTTAACATTCTCAAGTGTCTTTGCTCTACCCACATCGTAGGAACCAGTTTCATGCTAATTCTATTTCCTTTTTCACCAGAGTTTATTATGTTTCGTGTTATGCAAACATGTGATTTGTTGTAAATTGTGACCATTTGCTGCTTATATTAAGATTCCTCATAATCTAAATTCTAAAAGAAGAATTCTGTTCTCTAGGTTGCTTTTAATAAGGAAATTGGAACTCCAAGTGTGACACTTGAAGGAGATATATTTCAGCCAAGTGGACTCCTTACTGGTGGTAGCCGAAAGTATGTGGTCAATTTCTTCCTGTTTGATCTCGGGTGTATATGTAATTGTATAATAAGGGCGTATTGTACTGCTTGTGTTTGCTGAAATTTGAATTAATTGATTTGGTGGCCATACTTATTCAGTGTCTGGCTTAGCTTCATGCTTAACTTTTAGAGCACATATTGCTTGGTTGCTGCAGGGGTGGTGGTGAATTGTTGAGGAAGCTTCATGTTATGGCTGAGGCTGAATCCAAACTTTTGTTGCATCAGGAGCGTCTCTCTGAAATTGATGCTAAGGCTAGTTTTTTCTTTAGCCTCAGAAATCCAAACAAAAATCCTTTTTCACTGGTCTTCTTTTTTTCTCCTCAAATGTCCATAATTTTATACCTGGGATTAATTGTTGTAGGTGTTAAATGATTTGTGCAATGCCCAACTTTTCTTTTGTTGTACAACTGTTTTAAGCTACGAAATGATTATATATCTTCCACTTTATGTTGTTGGAATCATGGATTTGACTTTCTTTGTTTGGGTATGTAGATCAATGAGCTACGGCCTCTTGAGAAAAAGTTTAAAGATCTTAAGGCACAATTGGAACTTAAGTCATATGATCTTTCATTATTTCAGAACAGAGCTGAGCAGAATGAACATCACAAGGTAGTATTTGTACCATCTGGGTTTGCATATGTTGTATGAAGTTATATGCCATTATCTTTCTTTTACCTTATACTCCGTAATCATTCTGATGCAGTATTATTCTCTTTGATAATTTCAATTTAGTTACCATACTCATTTTAATCAGTACATCGCCATTTTTTCATACAGCTTGCAGAATTAGTAAAAAAGATTGAGCTTGAACTAGAGGAATCAAAATTAGCTTTGAAAGAGAAAGAGCTCCAGTATGCAAACTGGATTAAGAAAGTGTCATCTCTTGAGAAGTCCATCCATGAACATGCTGGTAGTAGAGAGGATAGGCTCAAAGATCTGGAAAAGAAGATTAAGACAGTAAAGGGTCAGACTCAATCATTGTTGAAGGACCTTAAGGTAAACTTTCTTATTAACAGTTGTAGAAACTATGTGGAACCTGCATATTCTTATCTCAGTTTTTCGGAACAACTAATTTAGGAAGCATTTAGAATTGAAGCGAACATTCATGAACGTTTGACAATTATTCTGTTTTATTGCATTCTACTGGTATTGGTAGCCCTCTTGGTTTATATGGATATGGTAAATCATGGGGCTTGCAATTAAATAATCATGTAATACTATCAGGGGCACGAAAATGAAAGGGAGAAGCTCATAATGGAGGTAGACGCTGTGAAACAGGAATATGCTGCAGTAGAGAGCCAGTTGACTTCTTTGAAGAAGCAGATTACTGACCTTACTATGGGAGTGGATTCTCAGAAGGCAAAGGTTATTTCTATACATCAAGTATTTGCAATTACTAAGAAAAAATAATTCCTTTTGTCCTTTGCGCCCAATTCGGATGGAAAAAAATGGAGAAAATGGAAATAAGAGAAAAATTGTTCGGAGTAATAGACCATCTTACCTTGTTTGGATTTAGGTGTAAAAAAGGGATGGAAAAGAGTGTTTGTTTTTTATCTCTTCCCAATCCCTCCAATTCGGAAAGAAAGCAATTTTGAAAGGCTCATTTTACTTTTTCTTCCCACTCTCATTATTTTGCATTAATAAAAATCAGAGGAAAATTACTGAAAGGAAAATAAAATATCCAAACAAAACTAATACTTCCTGATGCAGGTTGTTTCTGTGAAAAATGACTATGACTTGGCCCAAAAAGAACTGGACTCAGCACGATTGAAGATGAAGGAATGTGACACACAGATTTCAAGCATTTTCAAGCAGCAGCAGGAGCTTCAAAGCAAACTTAGTGGGGCTGCTCTTGAGAAGAAGAGACTGGAGAATGAGGTTTAGCATTTACTTAAATAGTCATATATTCTCTTGTTTTTTATGTGTGTTACTCATGGAAAGCATCTCTCATCTGCAAACTATTTTCAGGTAAAACACAAGGAGATAGATCAGAAAGACTGGTCACTTAAGGTGGAGAAATTGCTTGAAAAGCATGTGTGGATTGCGTCAGAGAAACAACTTTTTGGGAAAAGCGGAACCGATTATGATTTTTCAGCACATAATCCTCGTAAAACCAAAGATGAATTTGAAAAGCTACAGGCTGAACAATCAGGGTAACATTCTTTTTTTAATAAATATCTTAAGTTAGTTTTCTGGAGTACAAATTCTAAATATTCTAGGTGGAATATATCTATTTTTAGACTTGATTATCTTTTAATATACTTGGGTAACAGCCTTGAGAAGAGGGTAAATAAAAAGGTCATGGCTATGTTTGAAAAGGCCCAGGAAGAGTACAATGATTTGATAGCTAAGAAGAACATTATACAGGTAACATTCTTCAATCACTAGTTATTAGTATAATGTTTGTTTTGGTTGTATTGTCTTCTTTTGCTTGAGCATTGTCTTCATGTAGGAAGATAAAGAAAAAATCAAGAAGGTGATTGAAGAGCTCGACGAGAAGAAGAAAGAAACACTTAAAGTTACTTGGGAAAAAGTTAACAGGTAGAGAATGCTTCAATGCTTTCATCTACACTCATAGTTATTACTGTAGTATATATTTTTTCAATCATAATGCACAATTGTGGATTTCTTGCATTTTTAATTCTTTCTGGTTATTCATTCGACAACAATCAACCTGCGTATTTGGAAACTCATCCAAATAACTGGTTGTTCACTAAAGTCTTAAAAGTGAAAGTCACGGATCAAAAGTGATTTTTTCATTAGTCTGAGACAAATTTGCTGTTTTTTCTGTAATTTCACTATGCTATTTTTAAGAGATAGATTACTCTTTCCAGGGACTTTGGATCAATATTCTCCACACTCTTGCCTGGAACGAATGCAAAGCTGAATCCTCCAGAAGGATGCAGTTTCTTGGACGGCCTGGAGGTCTGTGTAGCATTTGGAAGTGTTTGGAAACAATCACTTTCAGAGCTTAGCGGTGGACAGAGATCTCTACTAGCACTTTCTCTCATTCTGGCTTTGCTTCTTTTCAAGCCAGCTCCACTGTACATACTTGATGAGGTATTTCAAATATATATCCTCCCACCCCCTTGTCGAATTTATAATCTGCATTTTATAACGGAGTTTATGTATCGTTCGGTTCAACATGTGTCATAATTCAGACATAATAAAATTGCTGCTCTGTAAAGTTTCAGGGTATATCTAAAGTTATGTGAAGACATTTATTCTTCTAGATAAAGCACTCATAACCTTGGTTATATTTATGATCTTATTTCAGTTCCAAGCTTACTACTATTAGAAATTTTACTGCATTTTTCAACATTTGAAAAGTCTAATATCTAAAAAATAAATTTACTTATATACTTTTGTATTTATTTGCTTGTTGACATGTAGATATTTGTCTAGAGATGTTTCAGTAATTTAGTCTGTATAGCATACAGTGAACCAAACGACTTAACATGACATTACCCACTCTTAATCAAGGATGCCCCTCAAGTTACCTTACTCCAGTACGCTCTTACATAATTCAATTCAGTTGTATTTTAAAAGGCAAACACTGGTTTGTGGCAGGTTGATGCAGCTCTCGATCTTAGTCACACGCAGAACATTGGCAGGATGATCAAGAGTCACTTTCCACATTCCCAGGTTCTCTTTTTACTATCCACATCCCAAAATGAACTCGACATTTTGATCAAGAGTATTTTCATATAACATACATTATAAAAATAATACGGATGATGGGTATACGGGGACCCGTCCTAATACACCTGGTAAGATCTAGCCCATTGAAATGGGTCGGGCTAACTTGACCCAAAAGTGAGTTAAGGAGTCTGTCAAGTGGCATATTGAGGTAGGAGACAAAAGAGTGATCTCCATGATCCTCCCCCATGTCCATGGGTCATGTTAGTAGCTTGCAAGAGTTGGACAACCTCTTGATGTGTATAAATATACTCTATCTTAGCCTGGGGCAGACATCACATTTCTGATATATGTAGGGAATGTTATCAAGAAAGAGCGATTATTTGGTCGATGAATTTTGACTCAAAAATCAAATTGATGAGTTCATTTGGGGACGAAAGTGAAGGGTGTATATAAATTAAGAATGTGGGAAGTTAACGTGAGATGATAAGGTGTGTTTTGTTATGGTGCAGTTTATTGTTGTGTCTTTGAAAGAAGGGATGTTTACCAACGCAAATGTGCTTTTCCGAACGAAATTTGTTGACGGTGTCTCCACCGTGCAGAGGACTGCCGCAGCAAAGGACAAGTAGTGATGTGAGGGTGATGTATGGCATTCTGTAAGATCAAATAGTAGTAGTACTAGTAATGATGTAATTATTGTGAAATGAAACTCTTTAGTGAATGTGTAAATCTCTAGTTTTCACACATTTTATTTAAGGTTTAAACTCAAGCGCTAATACTATAATTCAATTCATAAACATTGCCCGAGTAGCGTAGCTGAGATGATTCAGAGGTGAGTAACAAAGTGGTAAATTCAGATTCGATTCCTGACAACGATGATAAAGATTGACTAGATCGATCTTAGTACTCAGATTAAAACCATATTTTCCCTCTCAATTCAATGTCTGAATCGGCATACGGCTTGGGGTTCAATCTTTTTTCCAATGCATAAATACCATTATTTTACAGAGTAGAATTTAATTACTCCTTAATATCATTTAAGTTGTGATGGCGTGAAAAGTTAAAGTGGAAGAAAGATATGAGATATAGAGTAGAAAAGCATATATTACAAATCATATAGGCAAAAAAGAGAAAAATCAAAGAGAAGAAAATTGCTACAAAGAAATAGAGTAATCCATGATAAATAACTATATATAGTCTTTAAAAAGTTATGTTTTGGACAACAGAAAAGAGATAGTCATCCTCACAAACACCGCCAGCAACCAACGGCGCTCCGTTATTAATAATGTTGTTGTTACCATTTTCCCCTTCCATTTTCGCATTCATCTCAACCTCTGTCGCCTTAGGATTAACCTTAGGCATGGCTGCCTGCAACATAGACACAACATCCCTCATCGACGGCCGGTCTGCCGGATTCCGGCAAGTGCACAACAGCGCAACCTTTAGCAACAGCATCATCGTCTCCTCTCCCGCCGCCGTATCGGGACAAGTACTTGTGCCCATAATGTTTTTGTCAAACACTTCCATTTGTTGTTGTTTGTTGGTGGTGCCGCCGTGTTTTCTGGTGGTCGTCAATTTGGAGCGGACCCAGTCGACGACACTATTGCCTTCTCCGAATTCACTCTCCACCGATCTTTTGCCGGTGAGTATTTCGAGGAGCACCACTCCGTAGCTGTATATGTCGCTCTTCTCGTCAAACTGTAACGTATATGCATACTCTGCATGCCAAACACATACACACAAATTTCAATTAGACATTTTACTTTTCCTAAACTCTGTGTAAAAAGTAAATATTTCTTAACTTCTGTGTTAAATAAGGTGAAAAAAAAATATTGATGTGAACATTAGGTCTATAATAGTACTCATTCCATATCTTAAACTATTCCCCTTTTTTTCTTGTCCAATAACTCCTTTCCTTATCTATAAAAATAACTTTTATCTTTTACTTTTTTACACCATACCTATCACATCATACCAATTTACTAATAATCTATCCATCACTTCTTATTTTCACACATCACATCAATGGTATTTTTGGAAAATCAACACTTAAATGTCCCTCTCTTAATTTCTCAAAAAAGTCAATAAGGGAATGACTTTAAGGGATGGAGGGAGTAAAACTTATGTGGACTCATATTTGGAGAAGAAGTACGATTAATAAGAGAAAAAGGCATGGCAAAATAAAGGAGTCCAAATGGGATTTGGGGTGTGGGGGTATAAAATCTTTGGCGTAAAGTCAAAACAGCACTATAAAAGTGATGATTAACGTAACCCGGGGTTAATAATAATTATAACAATAATTACGTATTGATCATCTATGGTTTTCGAAATCTTTGTAGGGTCCAAAAATAGAATGGAAAGAAGTGGAGTTTAAATTAAAGTTAAATGAGTTGTTCTGTTAAGCTTTAACCAATATTTCACATACTGTACCTAATTTAATCCCGGCGCATGCAGGAAAGGTGCATTATAGCACATATAAATAATGCGCTATGTTTATATGGGTCACAACACAATCCCACCCTTCAACAAATCATTAGAATTCACTATTTAAAAATTATGAAAAATATTATTTCTTTATGACTTTTTATTAAATCTTTGATAAAATAAAATATTCTATAACTTTTTAATTTGTAAAATTTTTGATGCAGCTTTTAAATATCTAATTTTTTTATTTCTATACAAATCTTTAAAAAATAGTTTGAAACAGCTTAAACTTTTGTTTAATTTTACGTAATACGGAATATTACATTATTTTTGGGACGAAGGGAATACAAAATATTAAAGTAGAATTTCTTTAAAATTTTATTTTGTTTGACGTAATACACGGAGTATTACATTAATTTTGTTTTAATATTAGTAGAAGTTCTTTTTTGCCAAGAAAAAGTAGAATTTCTTTTTGGAATAAGAAGGGCGGGTATAATTAGTAGAAACATGACACCACATTGTGCATGAAAATGTGAGCTTCTTTTGTCACGTCGAATGAAAAATTAAAGTGCTCCTTTAATCAATAAATTAAAATGTGCCAATAATCCATCAAATAAATTCTGAGTGATAAATTTTATACTCCGTAGATTCATTATAAACGAGTATGAGTTTCATTACATACGCAGTATAAAAAAATTGAATCCATATACGATTTGTGCATAGATATCATATACTCCCTCTTTCTATTAATAATCTTCTCATTGTTTCAAAAAAAAAAATCTTCTCATTGTGCGTTACGATATTTGAAAGAATTTATTTTCAAATTATTTTATATGAAAAATAAAAATTACATAATTAAAAATTATATCAAAAAATCGATCTATAAAACTAGACGTGACATTACTATATCATTTTATCTCATTTTATCAATTGAATATCACTAAAACTTAAGTCATTTTTCTAAATAGTGGGACGGAGGGAGTACTTAATAATGTCTAGAAGAAAGAATAATGTCTAGTAATGGCAAACATATACTTGAATAATAACTAATAGATAATGACTATTTAGAAAAATTCATTATGTTTTAGTGCTATTTTTGTAAATTTCTTATAAAAAATAGATCAACAAAAAAAAAATAAAATTTGACCAATATGTGAATAGTAATATACCTGGAGCAATGTAACCATAAGAGCCAGCAATGAGGGAGGAGGAGGATTCTTGAGTTTGGAGTAACAATTTGGCGACCCCAAAATCAGCAACTCTTGCTTCCATTTCAGGGTCCAGAAGAATATTGCTTGGCTTCAAATCCCTATGCACTATCACTGGGTTGCAGTCATGGTGCAAATAACTCATCCCCTGTGCTACCCCTACTGCTATCTTGTACCTTGTCATCCAATCCACCCCATTCTTCTCTCTTACCTATACATACATACATTTACATTTTTTGGATTAAGCTATTTGTACTTACACCAAAATTTGTACCACAAAGCAGTGTGACGATTTACATTGACAAAAAATATCAGTCCAAATTTTTTAAATTAAACTAACATTTTTCTACCAGTGTGAACCGTTAAAATTTCGGTGCATTTGTTTGAGTTACGACAACTTCATTTCACATTTTATTTGTACATATATATATAGATCGACTTCATATATGGTGATGAGTAAATTTGTTGTTATACCTTATTATTGGAATGGAGTAAATCATGTAGGTTCCCATTAGGCATGTATTCATATAACAACATTGTACACTCCCCGCTGGTGCAATACCCCAGCAACCGCACTATGTTTCGGTGTCTCACGCTCCCCAAGACGTCCACCTCCGCCAAAACCCCGCCCCGCTTCTTCTTCCTTTGCCTTCCTAGTATGAGCTTCTTCACCGCTATCGTCTCGCCGCCCGGCATTTCCGCCTTGTACACGACCCCCGTGGACCCCATCCCGACCACCTCGTCGCTCATCGCCACGCACTCCAACACGTCGCTCGCCGTGAAATTCAGGCGCCGGAACGCCGTCAGCTTCCACGGGCCCGCGTCGTCCCCGTGGCCCGACACCCTCGTTCCGCGTCTCGCGCGGGCCCATCGGGTGCCCGCCACGAGAACGATCAAGAAGCACATTCCGAACACTACGACCCCGAGCCACACGGCGGGGCCCGCCGCGCGCCGGTTTTTAGCATCTGGACTGTCGGACGCGGCGGGCCCGTATATCTGGCACGGTTTTTGAACCGGTTTGCCGCAGAGGCCTTTGTTGCCGAAAAACGACGAGGGGTGAAGGGTCGTGAATAGTGAACTGGAAGACGGGATGGGTCCCTCGAGCCGATTGTAGGACACGTTGAAGCTCTCGAGCGTGCGACAGTTGCCGAAATTGGACGGAATGGACCCGGAGAGGAAGTTATATGACAGGTCGACGTCGGCGATCTTCGGGAGGCCGGAAATCTCCCACGGGATGATCCCGGAGAGCGAGTTCCGGCGAAGATTCAAAAGTATGAGCTTCTCACAATGCTCAATGCTCCATGGGATGCTACCTGATAAGTTGTTTCCTTGAAGCTCAATGTTGGAGAATTCCTTACACCCTTTAAACTCTGGGATCTCTCCGGCGAGCTTATTATCGCTCGCCGAAAAGATCTGAAGACTCCGAGAATGCCAAATATTTCCCGGCAAAGCGCCTCCGAACGAATTATGGGACACGTTCAAACTCACCAGGTTCCCGGTGGGGTTACCGAAATCCTCTGGAATCCGGCCGGTGAACCGGTTCCGGCTGATATCCAGTAGTGTCAGGTTACTCAAGAAGCCGAACCCACGAGGGAATGACCCGTTCAGGTCGTTGTTTTGAATTCGGATCCTAACTAAAGTTGAACAGCTAACGAGAGATTCCGGCAACTCTCCGGCCAAGTGGTTCCCGAACAAGATCAGTTTCTCAAGCCTGTTACCTGTTAAACATGCAATATGTATCGTCTTTTAATTCAATAACAAAAAACTAATTCACAAAACTTAGAAGCTTAATTACCATGGCAGAGATGGGGTGGAATTGGACCGGTAAGAGAATTGGAAGAGACGTCGAATTTCTGTAGCTTCCCATTTGAGCCAAACCTCTGTGGTAAATTCCCAGACAATGAATTTGACCATAGATTCAAAAGTTGAAGCTCCGGGAGCTCACTAAGCCCCTCCGGAATCTCTCCCGTCAAGTCGTTATACATCAGAGACAACAGCCGGAGATTCCCCAGAGATGATAGGGACGCCGGAATGGAACCGGAGATGAAATTGTCCGACAAGTCGAGTTCTTTTAAGGATGTCAGGTTGCCCAGCTCCGGCGGGATCGGGCCTGTGAAACTGTTGTTGTAAATGATGAGGTATTCCAGCTTGTTCAGGTTTCCTAGTTCCGGCGGCAGAGTGCCGGAGAGGTTTGCAGATTGGATGTCGAGATAGAGTAAATTGGACAGTGACCCGAATTCCGGCGGGATCCCGGCGGTGTACTGATTGGAGCCGAGCTGGAAATGCTGGAGTTGGGTCAAGAGACCGAGCTCCGGCGGGATCGGACCCGTGAGGAGATTTCCGGCGAGGAAGAGGAACTTCAGCTTCGGGAAACTCCCGTAACTCGCCGGGATTTCCCCGTCGAAGTAGCTGCCGCCGAGGTTGAGGTGCTCGAGGTTCCGCAGTCGGGCGATGTCCTCCGGCAACGGGCCGGTGAAGTTGTTACTGAAAGCGTCGAAGTAAGTCAGCGAGTGGAGTCTTGAAATGCCGGCGGGAAATACGGAGCTGAAGTTGTTGTGATTAATGTCGAGTGACCGGAGAGCCTGGAGCTGAAAAATCGCCGGCGGAAAGCCCCCGCCCAGAGCATTACCGCTCAAATTCAACCGACGGAGATGGACCAAGTTCCGGATATAATCGGGAACGGAGCCGGAGAGACTCCTGCCGGAGAGATCAACGCCGGTGACAACTCCGGTGACATTGTCACATTCAATCCCGGACCAAGAGCACCAATCAGAGGATGAATCGTTCCAATCTTGAAAGGTGTTTAAAGGGTCTTTCAGAGAGGACTTCAGCGACAGAAGAGACGTCACCTCAACGGGACGTTTTGAAACAGAGGCTCCATTAACGGCGACACAGAATACGAACAAAACTGGCAAAATTGAAATGGAAACAAAAGAAGAAGAAGAAGAAGAAGGTTTGGTCATGGTTTGGGTAAAGTGGGTTGAGAAATGGTGGATATATATGGGTAAAAAAATCAAGAAGAATGAGAGGGCTATAAATATAAAGAAAGAAAGGATGGAAGATTAGGATGGGTTAAAAATGGGTTTTTGCAGAGTGGGTTTTGCTGGGGGCAGGGGATGTTTCATGATTGGTGAGTTGTTGAGTGGTTTTTGTTTGGTGTGAAGGTGGAGAAAGTGAGGGAGGGGAGGGGAGGCATGATATTCTCCAATAAGAATCAATTTTGATTTTGACACTCAAGTGTATATAGCACACTTAGATCTCTCAAACATTGTTTTAATGCCTAAATCAATTATATCTCCCAATATTATTTTTTTATTTTGTAATGTTTGGTAAAATTTGAATATTTGGTAGATGGTATGTTTTCTAATTGATGAGCATTGCTAAGTTCACTTTTTTTGTTTAATTTGCACTTTTATCATAAATGGATAAATTTATCTTTAAAACTTAAAGATAAAAAAGACAATATGCCAAGTAACATGTGAATAACCTTCCTATCTCATAAGTTTTACTTTTTAGTTTTTACTCGAACATTTTTTAAGAATGTTTTTTTGGTGCACTTTAGGTGCATACTTTTTTTTGTTGATCTTCTCACATAAAAAATTACTCTATTTTTTATATTTTTTTATTATAAAAAATGGATACTTATTTAAACATTAAGGAAATTTTGGCCCACCAAAAAATTTGACTTTCTTTAATTTCCATTTAGGGCAATTGATTTTTTCAATTTGGCCCAATTTTATATTTTAAGGTATTTTTAAAGTATCAATTAACTAAAATAGAAATTTTGTTGGAGGCAAGTGCCCCATTCCTAGTAGAGTAGATTCGTAAGTGAATGTTTGTCTTATTTTGCTTTTTGTTTTTGTGTGTGTCACACTAGCTATTATTTTCTCATTCTCATTTAGTCATATTTTTGTAATTCAAAATCATTCTTGCCTAATCTTATTTATACTCCCCTTTGATTCGATTATAAATTGGGTGTAACGATACAAAATCTCTCATTTAAAGTTTTTTTAATTTATAATTTGGTACATCAATAAGAAATAAAATTATTATTTCTGTCTCAATGCATTTGTCCAGTTTTATTTTTCTCGAGTCGAAACTAGACGAACTTTGGATCTTAATTAAATAAAAATGATAACAAATTTTAGTATATATATTATTTTAATAGATTTGTTTTGTTGAGAACTTTAAAAAAATTAATTTATTGTATTGATATGAAACACAAATTAAGAGTAATTGATACAGAGTATTTAAAAAGCATCCAGTTTAAATCAAAAAAATCAAACTGGATGAATACACTGGGGCAGAAGAATTTGTTACGGAACGAAAATTCGTTCCTTGGCTTGCACGCACACTGGAAGGCCGAATCCTTTGAGGATTTGGTTTAAGTGATTTCCTAGTTTATTTTGGTCTTGTACTCTGTGTTTCCTAGTTTACTGGTTTCCTTCTAGGATTTGGATTCTTGGCTTATAAATAGGGTTGGAGTTTTCTGTATTCAACACAACCCTTGGAGAAATAAACATAAATGCTTCACAATACTTTTATCATGGTATCAAAGCAAATCTTCTGAGACCTGTGTCGACTTAATTTTCTCGGCCAACGAGCACCACCTGCATCTTCCGATCAACAGACATGGCGGACGAGAAGGTCGAGAAAACTGAAAAACCTGTTTCACGAGTTTTCAGTGAAGAGGAAGAAATCGGAGAAAAGCAAGTCACAAAGATAAGTCCATATGAGCTGAGATCTTCGGATACTCCTGCTCTCGTCATCACCCAGATTAAATTAACTGGAGATAACTATGAAGAATGGGCCCGGGCGATGCGAATAGCTCTCCGAGCCAAAAGGAAGTTTGGATTCATTGACGGATCCATTCCTCTCCCAGAAGAAGACGAAGAAGAAGCTGAAGAATGGTGGATCGTGAACGCCATGTTGGTGTCATGGATCTTTAACACCATAGATGGATCTCTCAGAAATTCCATCACACAAGTAGAAGAAGCAGCCCAACTCTGGAACGACATCAAGGAGCGGTTCTCCGTTGCAAACGGACCTAGAATAAACCAGTTAAAAAGGGAATTGGCAAATTGCAGGCAGAATGGTCAGGCTATACCAACATA